>CABHPQ010002196.1:2558-17546 GCA_902168405.1 Peromyscus aztecus | reverse complement strand
TTCCAACCCCCACTGAGGCTTCGGTAACTATCACACCTACAAGGTGGGGCCAAGGGAGGGCCCTGAAGACCCGAATGTGCCATGCTCTCTGTGTGTATGTGTGTACATTTAAAGAAAAAGAGGCTATAAATTTGAAAGGGAGCAAGGGGAATTCATTTCAAAGAATGGAAGAGAATGGAAAAATAATGTAATTATATTGTAATAACAAAAAACAAATTGAAAAGGTTCATTATCTTACACAGTGATTCCTAGAAATTTCTAATAGTCTTGAGTATTGAATTCTAAATCCTCACCAGTGCTTCCCACAATGGCTTTAAATTTCAGTCATAACATTTAAAATAATACCTGTAGATGGTCAGTGCACAGCAAATACTGAAGACATGTTCCCATACATCTTATTATGTGGTTATATTACATTGTTATAAAATAAGTAAGATTCCCCCCCCTGAATTTATATGGTTTTGTCATTGTCTTTATTTTGACTGTGATACTAAACCTGGATGAAATGTTTAAATTTGTTAGCATTAATTCCTGCTGCTTTTTCTACACACATAACTAGTATAGTTATTGAAACTATACCTATAAATAATTATCAGCAATAACTTAATCTAAAGCTAAGATACCATATGTTTATAAATATTCACCAAAACAAAGGTGTTTAAAGGATAGTGCAGCAGCAATGTTCTTTTTGTTACTAATTTATGTGACTTTTCTATGCAGTGAACTACACAGACCATTGCTGCAGAGAGAAACTGAAGGACAAATGTAGAGAACTAGTCAGATGCTTTCTTTCTTTTACAATTCCAATTGAGATCAAAGAGAATTTGAAAGACTTATCACGTCTGAGTTTCCAATGTCATTCTGTGAATGTATAAACTTTCCAAAAATATTCTTCTAACAGTGTATGAAAGCTTGACAACTGACCATGCTTGTCAGGCAGTGGTGGCACATGCCTTTAATCCCAGCACTCGGGAAGCAGAGGCAAGCAGATCTCTGTGAGTTCGAGGCCAGCCTGGGCTACAGAGTGAGTCCCAGGAAAGGCGCAAAGCTACACAGAGAAACCCTGTCTCGAAAAGCCAAAAAAAAAAAAAAAGACAATAGACCATGCTCATTTTAAGAAAACAAATGTAATGACATAAATATATGAACATTGACAAGCATACATCATAAAGGAAATAAAAATTTATAGCATACCTTTAAAATAACGTTAAACATGGTAAGTCTATAGTCTTTGTATTCTCTAAAATGAATTGGTGAAAATGATCATACTTGGACATATTTTGATAAAGAATAATTTTAATCATAGCAATTTGTCTTTCCAAAGAGATCTATCTTGCCTGACCAGTTCTATTTTGGGTCAGTTCTGATTTCTGATATCTCAAATGATTTGTTTAAACTAAATTCTGTAGTTTGTGATAAGTCTCAACCAGGTGTCAATAACCTGAGAAAATTCTAGAATTTCTGGGTAGAAATAAACTTTATAAATAATCTTGTTATCTCCTGGTCCTGCTTCCATATGTCTTCCTCAACATTCAAGTTTGCTGACCTTGTAGTAACTGACTTATTTCATTTGGGGGGATGTTTCCATCTTGAAATAATTTTCACTACTGCAAAATACTTACGTTGTTCAAAAACCCCTGTCCTTGTGGTTTCTGTCCCCCAGAAACAGAGAAATTCTAATTCCTTTCCTCCATAATAGCAACCAGCAGAGTAAATACAGCATAAATTCCTCCTCTCATAGCAGCCTCTGGGCTCCTACTTTCTTCTTGTGTTCATTTCCTTAGGTCCTCTCTGTGTTCCTGACAAACTGATAGAAGTAACAGGCAGCATCACATCATTCCATTTTTAGAGAAACCAATGGTTTTGTAAGTAAGGTCATTTAAATTAGACACAAACTTGTCACATGATAAAAAGTTGTATTGTTTATTTCTTCTGCAGCAATATAACTAAGTGAATTGTTGTGTTGAAATTGGTGATAGCGCTTACATATTTATCTTTCAGTGTTGTTTGATCACACTAATAAAACTCATAATTAATTCAATAAATGAAAATTAAAAAATTCTTTTAAAACTTATTTGTATATTTATGAACTAGTAGTTGTTTTGGACAGTCTTGGAATGCTTAGCTCCTTACCTATTCTACCACAAAAATAATGCAATATATAATTTCACAAATTATCTAGTATAAGTATTTACTTCTTCCAATATACAGAATTTAAAGCAAAAGGTTCTAAATCTGCATGCTTAAATATACAGCAATATCATTTGTGTCTCTAATTCCTTCATCAAAACAATCATTAGCAATGCAAATAATGAAGGAAATTGCATTAGTGACTAAAATCAGATAACTGTTTTTAGAAAGTCAGGTGGAAATTGGGCTCTAGTTTATAATTCAAATAAATAGTACAACTCTTGTCATATATCATTTCCATTTTAATGATAAAATACTATTTTTGCTTTAATGATTCTACTTGGAATCCATGTGTAAATAAAACAAATAGATTTCATTTAATCCATTAAATTATTATGCATTTTAGCTGGATGATCTGCAATGTATCAAATCACTTGAAATTATGAACTTGGCCATTGGCAAATTGAGGAATGTTGTTTGGTTTTAGGAGGATTCAATCAATGCTATTTGAAGTGCCAGGATTTTGACTGGTTGGTTGTGTGTCTTTAAGTCCTAGAGTTGAAGTATTTTTTTTAATCCTAACTATTAAGTGAAAACCATGGTGTTCTGTAAAACACATTTTCAAATAGTTCATCTAGATCCATTTGGGAGAACTATAGACAATTAAGTTTTCTGAAAAGCAAATTTTGGTTGGCAAAGGGGCCACTGTCAGCTTCCACCTCTATTTTACTCTTTGATTTGAAGGATGGCTATGTTCACTGGGCCTAACTGTGCAATGCAAAAAGCATCTCTGCTATTTAGATTTGTAGATTGTACATATTAGGTCTATAAATATTAATAAAATGTCTGCCCTTAAATATTACATGTCACAGTTAATGTTCTTTACTCTATCTCGGTATTTGCTTTTCAATGTTTGATACTAGAACCTTATTAATAAATTTGAACCTTTGAATTTGAAAATTTGAATTTTTCTATGTGTGAATTTTTTCTGGAATAGCATATTCAAACAACAAAGGAAAAATTAATATTGTCTATTAATTTGTATTGAAAACAGGAAAGTAGCATGTGTCCTACAATGATAGCAATATAAAATATGACTGAGATAAATATAATCTTAGACACAAAGTACTTCATCATATATTAAACACAGTGGTCTGATTGTTCTGTTTTTCATGGGGACACTAAGTTTCACATTAAGACTGTCAAGGAGGCTGAGGTTTCAGGTATTGGTGTGAGACCTGATCACAATGACAGTGGTTCTCAATTAGGTCACCCATTATGTATTCCTTAGTAGTTTAAATAATACCGATGTCTGAATTCTAGCCCCAAGGAATTCTGATTTGATTGGCTTGAGGTGTGACTTGGTCATTGGGTTTTTTTTTTTAAGTTTCTCCAGTTTCATGTACAGCAGAAATGAGAATGGTTCTTCTAGACTTTCATCTCACCAAAATTAGAAATCTCTTCTAATCTGGTTTAATGATTTTTAAAATCTATACTCCCTGATGATAACAACAACAACACACCTCCTAGACCTGCAATATACTCTACAAAAAGAAATTTGGGGTTAGTAAAACTTGGGCACTAACATATATTTGTAGAGAAACTTAATCCACTCTGGCATGTTTCAGACAGTGACAGAAATATCTAATTTAGCACTTTCCAGAATTTTTAACTGGTGTTCTCATTTTGTATAGCAGCTATATGCTCTCCTGAGGTTAGCATTCTGTGGCCCATATGTTGGCTCTTGCCGCCTTATGATTGAGAGACTGCTTCTGACCTCTGTGTTTAAAAAAGAAAAATTCTACGTCCATTGCTTATCTATACACTACACCAAGAAATAGGCTATGTTCTTATTCCTATTGATCACACAATCTTACACTGATAATTTTAATATCTCCATGGCTGTTGATTTAAATGTACTTTAGTGTGAGACCAACTGAAGAAGAGGGTCTGTTCTGTTCTGGGCTATTCCCTTTGGATTTGGGGTTTATTGTTGTAAGAGCGCATATTAAGGCCATCTGTCTTCAGTGTCCAAGTTGACAGCAAGCAGAGAAGGGATACAGATCTTGATCGAGAGTTATCACCCTGCCAGTTACTTCAATCCCTTTGAATTGACACTGTGTGGACTGTAAGGCATAAGTTCCCTGTCTTACAATCCTGAAGACATTATTAAATACATTTTTTTTGGTTGGGAGGAGTGCTGGATGCTATGGGATATAGAATGGAGGAGATGGAATAGTGGAGAATGTGAAGGTATAACCAAGGGGTAAAGACTTACTCTTGAATGAGAGTCAGGTTGAGGGATGGCAAATTAGCATTGAGGTTAGAAGAGGCAATAGACATACTATTTGTCATTTCTCCTTGGCTAGGAATGAAGATGTGACTTGAATATACACAGAAACACACAGATGTGCCTGCTATCTGTTTACTTCACAGCCCAGATGTTGTAGTATACTGGGACCCAACCCATCTGGCACTCAGTTCTTGGTTCTGATGGCCCAAGCCCACTTTATTATGGCACTGATTCCTAACACTAAAAACAGTTCTTTGTTATCATTACTATATCATCTTTATAGTAAATGTACTTATACGGTAAGGTAAAACTTTATATCTTTAACAGTGGAAAGTTTATTATCCATCCCTGTCTGTTAAGACTATAGCAGACATCTAATAGGACATCAATACAAGTTTTATAATTAAATTAATTGTTATCATAGATACCCATGAGATTACCATACAAAAATGAAGTGATGACCACCAAGGAATGTTTTTTTTTTTTTTTTTTTTTTGGCAGTCCCGCTACATAGTCCTGGTGGTCCTGAAACTCACTATGTAGACTAGGCTGGCCTCAAACTCACAGTGATCCTCCTGCTTCTGCTTCCACCCAGTAAAGTATCTGCTGCTCAAGCATGAAGATTATGTTTGCATCCCAAGAACCTATGTATAAAATCTGGGCCCAGAAGCACATGTCTATAAGCTCAGTATAGGAAAAGAGGGAGGAAAGATCAATGAGGCTTAGTGGCCTGCTAGTCTAGCCCAAGTAGATGAGGTCCAAGTTCAGTGAGAGAATCAGTCTCAAAAAAATAAGGAAGAACTCAATCAAGGAAGACACACAGTGTCTACTTCTGACCTCTACATATGCATGTATATCTATACATACAAATGTATATGCACTAATACCACAAACACCCAAAAGGTAAATAAAAACATTTAATAAATATATTTTCCAAGAATTACCATTGTAAACAATATGTTTTTCCTTCTAAATCTTTTCCTGTGGGGTGTGTGTGTGTGTGTGTGTGTGTGTGTGTGTGTGTGTGTGTGTATGTATGTGTGTGTGTGTGTGTGTGTGTGTATGTGTCTATGAGATCATCTAGGTTGTGGATTGTACTGGAAAATGTTCTTGTAACTGCTTTCATTTAATGTTACATTCTTCCACTTGGTAAATATTTATAAAGAGGTAAACAAAATATTCTTGGTACTGTTTTGTGTTCGGGGGATGAAATGTTCTACCAATATTTCACATTTTAGGGTAACTATAATTCATCTAAAGGATACCTTGTTGGTGTGGCTACCATTTTACAGTATTACAATCCTTTAACAGATGTTGTAATTAGTAAGAGTTCTCTTGAAGAACATAACTGATAGAATGAATACACACACACACATACACACACACACACACACACACACACACACACACACACACACAGTCAAGTCTTTGAGTTCAAGGCCACCCTGGTCCTAGGATAATCAGGGATACCCAGAGAAACCCTCCCTGGAGAAACAAAACAAAACATGACCATAAACTCTTAAAAAAAAAACAACTTAATTTAGATCAACCTATCTGTCAGTACCATCCACTGTGAAATAATGTCATCATTTGCAGACAGCTCAATAGAAAAGGTGCAGATATTATTACAGAGAACATTTTCACATTTCTGAAGGCAAATTATCAACTTCTGCAAAGGAAGATGCTTCAATAGACAAGAAATGCTTTTTATTGGGAGATTTCTAAGTGTCAATGCAATGCATTATCAGTGTATTATCTGTTTAAAAGTCAGTAATGAACAATAATGAATGGCTATATTCTTGTACTCTGTATCTGTGAAGGTCATCACATTAAGGATTAAAGAACAGACTAAAGAGAATTCAGCTGGCTGCTCAAGCAAAATATCTTTGCTCTTGGTGCAAAACGCAATACTCATGGAAGACCCATATATGTTCAGGGGATTATAGATCTAACTGTGCAGCTTTCTCTTATTTGCACTTCTATTTCTGTGACTGGCATCTTTGTTTGCCACGAATAAATACATCTTAGGATTTATATAATTCATCTTTTTCTATTGCTCCTGTCATCCAACTGATAAGCCAAAGGACAGGTCAGAGTAGAGTTGGGTAAGAATTTTCAGCCTCATAACCATTGAATGAACGTGATGCATGTGTCCTATAAGATGTTACACAGTTTCTCCATGACCTTTGACCACTAGGTACTAGTACCATCTTTTTCCCCTAAGTATAACCACAAGAAACGTTTTTCCATACTGCAAAATGTTAGAGGAAGTGAAATCACTCTAACTGAGAAACTCTGATTATAAATATAGTTCAACCTTTTGGATGGATTCTTCGTTTCACCTCCTGGTATGTGCCATTGATCAACACCCGATAACAATATTCCGAAGTCCCCTATCATGAACAGTCATTTGTAAAAGAAGATCTTGTCATTTTTTTTGTAAATAACAGTCCCATCATTTCTCTTGTCACAGCAAGAAATCTAAAATCTTTGCGTGTTTCCTTAACTTGCCAGGTCTCAGTGAAAACTTCTCTCTTGCCCTCATCTGCATTCATGCTGATCAAAGTCACCCTTCATGTTAGGCAGTGTTCTCTAGAGGAACAGAAGCAATATAATGTATGAATATCATAAAAGGGAATGTACTAGAAAGGCTTACACAGTAGAGACAACAATGGCTGGCTGCACAGTGGTGAATCCGAGACCCTGTAGCTGCTCAGTACATGTAACTGGCTGCTTCAGCAGTTTCAATCTGTCCATAAAGCCCTGAAGATTCCTGGAAAGTTGCTAGTCTTGAGTCCATATTGAAAGGCTGAAAGCTGGGATCTGATTTCAGTGAATGATGGCAGGTTTAATGGCGGACACAGCCATAGCAATACATACTTGGGCAGTCAAGCAGTCAACAATGTTTTGTTTGGGCTTCAGTGGAAGGTGGCACCCACTCTTGGTGAGGGGCTTCTTTCAGCTAATCCTTCCCAGAAAGGTCATCACATACCACCCACCAAAGTATATTTCTTTGCTGATTTAGAACACATAAAGTTTATAGTCAAGACCAACCATCATATCATCCAGAAAAGATTTTTCTTGTCTATGAATTTAGACTCTCTTCTGTTACTCGGTTACATCATGCCCTTAGTTTTATTAGCACTTTGTTGCAAACCAAGATTATATAACATCTTCATTTGTTTATCAGTTCACTGTCTTTCTTTTCAAACAGAAATATAAAGGGAAAAACTCCATGGATACAAAAAGCTTTTGTGTTTTGTCAGTACTTGCCTGATGGCTAGGTCAAAACCCAAAACTTCATGAACTCTAAAAAAAGAGACTTGAATACAAATAGCAAGACTTGGCATATATTCTCTTTTTCCATAGTCACACTTAACAATTCATTAATATTTCAGTTTTTCCAAGGTCTAAGATCAACAATTATAGAAACGTTGGTTATAATGAATGTTAAATCAAGTTTTATTTTTAAATATCTGGCTATTAGATTATTACATAAAAGTTAAAATATCAAGTTGGTATATATGATCTATTGAATATATGTCTTAAGATTAAAAAGAGCTATACACTGCTTTCTAACTACATCAAAATACCATCCACTCCTATTTGTTTAGCATTGGTGAGTCAGTATGGATTGCACTCTTAAGGAACCTTTAAGACTTTGGAGTCCATGAGGATTTGAAGGTACAATTTATCAAACATCATCAATTCATTCTACACTAGACTTTTCCAGTTTCTTATGAGTCACAGGCTGCCCCATTGGATGGATGCTTCCCAGTCTGCAATGAAGATCCAGGCCCTGGTTTAAAAATGGAATACCCCCTTGGGTAGTAGTTTCCATAGTTCTGAAGAACTCACCTCTGTGTGGACAACCTGAGATGCTAATCAGCTTACCCTGGAAGCAAGTACCCACCTGGTCTAGATGAAGATAACTTCCTAGGATCTCCTCAATGGCCAAGTGTTATATTATCTGCAGAAGGAAAAATTCAACTGCACCTTTGGCTGTTAGCCACAGCACTGGACAATGTGATCATCTATGGGATTTTTGGAGAAAATAGCTGCAGCATGGGCATCCTTTTATATTTGGACTCTGTGCTTGAGTTGACCCTCCATAGATGTTACTGACTGGGAATCCCTCTAACCAAGAACATGGGGAACACTTCAAAATTACTTGTATCGATTGTATTCTCTCTAATGTGTAAACTCCTCCTTGTTGTTATGGCTCTCATGCATCTTAATGATATGTGCTATAGTGATTTTGAACATGTTCTCCTTCTCTTTTAACTGTGTAGTGTGATTTCTAATTGGTCTTAATAATAAAAACCTGAAGACAGATATCAGGGTAAAAGTTGAAAGGTCAGAGAAGCAAAGCAGCCAGCCAGTAGAGACTTCTTACCTCTACCAAACCCTCAGACGGAAAAGGCTGAGCTCCTGTCTCCACCCTGCCTTATCACTTCCTCTCTCCACCTAGCCATATCACTTCCTGTCTGTCCATACAGACCTCCAGACCTCAATGGCTAGCTAATGGCTAGCTCCACCCTCTGATCTTCAGGCAAGCTTTATTTGTTAGAGCACAAACAAAATATTACCACATAACTTCATCAATTTCTTACTAGGAAGTGAAGATTTTTTGGTCTTGTTTTAACTAACATCTTTGCTAGAGTCATTGCTGTAGTGTCTGTGGCTGCTTCCAGAGTGGCCTGTTGTGGGATATTTGTTTACACTGTGTGAAGATGTGTCATTGTGATTGGGTGAATAAAAAGCCATAGGACCAATAACTAGGCAGGAGAGAATAAGTGCGATTTTGGGGGAGAAAGAATGCTGGGGACAGGAAAGGTGGATTTGCCAGTGAGACACGGGGAAGGAGACAGTATGGAGATGAGGTAATGAACCACATGCCAGGATGTAGATTTAAAAAAAAAGGGTTAAGTTATAAGAGCTAGTTGTAAATAAGCCTAAGCTAAAGACCAAGCTTTCATAATTAATAATAAGTCTCCATGTTATAATTTGCAGGTTGGCGGTCCTGATGAGAAAGTACTACTATAACAACCCTTACTCAACAAGCACAAACTGTCACTTTTGTTAACCAAATTGCTTATTATTCCTCTGCAGCTTTAACACAAAAACATATAGATAAAGAAACCAGAGGCAAACGCTTTAAAAGCTATGGTATTGCACTTAGGAGATAAATAGAAGCGATACAATATCAACTAACTTTGCAGTGTCTTGATGACTCAAGACAAGTTCTTGTCACTCCTTTAAGTTCCAATGAGTCTGAATGGAAAGGGGACAAATTTTTTAAAAAATCACTTACAGGGAATATGGCAACATGAAAATGTTAGTGTGGATTTAATAATCCTCAAGCAATTCATAATTGACTTAAGCTGTGCTCATCTTACCTTCATCTGTCCCTCCAAATTCGCCAAAGATCTATTGTGTAAGTTCTAAGTATTCAACTCCTCTACTATCCTACTAGAACAATGGAGATTCCTGGAGTTCTTACACTGCACTCTGGTCCAAGAACAGAAGAATGGAACAGTCCTCAGATTAATTTAATCATGAGAGGCCATTCATGGTTTGGTGGACCATGATGAATCTTGATTGATGATTTGATTGGTTTTCAAAATACCTAGGAGATAGTAAAGCTTGTCCCTCGGTGTGACTCTGGAGTGCTCTTGGAGAAGACTAAAGGGGAAGACTCACGCCAAAGGGTATCACCATCACATAGACTGCTGAACTAGATAGAGAATGTCCATTAGCAGAAGCATCCATCCTCCCTCCCTCCTCCTCCTCCTCCTCCTCCTCCTCCTCCTCCTCCTTCTTCTTTTCTCTCTCTCTCTCTCTCTCTCTCTCTCTCTCTCTCTCTCTCTCTCTTTCTCTCTCATTCCTGGTTGTTATGGTGTAAGTGATTCTGCTGTCTCACCCTCCTCATGATGACCAAGTGAAGCTTTGAAACCTTGAGTAAATCTTCCCTCCTTCGAATTTTCTCCCCCAGTAATCATCACAGTGACAGCAGAAGTGTGGTTACCACTGTGATCTCCCAGATTCTGAGGTTGTGTGGGGACATTACACGTTTTCTCTTATTATATTCTATGTCATTTCTATTATGTCAAAGTTATTCAGATATTGGTAACTTGAGAACTTACATGCCAACCCCCCCCCCAAAGAACAGGTATTCTAGTATCCTGCTCTTCATGTGAAAATAACTAACTGAAGATCATGAGATTTCTTTGTTCTGCTTAAAATTCGTACCACCCCCAAAAAGAAAATGATGATTAATTGGAGTTTAATTTAGTATTAGAGAATTTATCCAACATGTGTTAGAATCTGGGTTTGAGCCTTCACTGGAAGGAAAGAAAGACAAGGAATGGGGAGGGGAGCGAGAGTTGGGGGACAGAGAGAGGCAATGAAGAGGGGAAGGAAGATGTATTTGACTCATTGCTTAAGCATTCGTTTTCCTTCCTTCCTTTCTTCCTTCCTTCCTTCCTTCCTTCCTTCCTTCCTTCCTTCCTTCCTTCCTTCCTTCCTTTCTTTTTCCCATTTTTGCAATTGATGTACCTCCAGTGGTGTACTAAGGTGTGTTTTGCCATCTTTGTTTCGGTCAACTAGCCGAATTTATATATAGTCTTCTTAAATTGCTACCGTGATAGCAGGTGTTCCCCATAGGCACAAAGGTCACACTCATCCTCAGCAAAGCTTTTCTTCCTCCCAAGTATGAAATGCACCCACTTTGTCATATGTTCCCAGCCTCATAGACACAGCGTCAAACTCTGTATTGCTGGTAGCATTTGAAATGGTATATGCATAGTTCAGGAAGGATTGCTGTTTACTCATTAATCATTCTGGGCCACCAGTCAAAATATTTTCTCTGCAGGAATGCCTTTCCTATTTTGTACCAATTAATATTGGATGGAACTCAAAAGTCACAGTTAATCTGTGGCAAAGCTTTTATTTGCTGTCAGGCACACAGACATGAAAAATGCTCAATGAAATATTTTAATTAATAAAAATATGCTGAGAAGTGTATTTTTCTGAAGTAGATTTTTATTACACTTCATTAAATTTCCAAATTTAATGGACACATATATTATATCCTGTCACCATGGGAACCACTTCAGGACAGGCTTTTTATAGGCTGTTAGATGTAGTTATAAAACTCTCACAAAGACAAAATTGTTCCTTGTAAGTTTAAAAGAAGCTGTGCTCATTTACAGTATGTATAATTTACAGCACAGACTGGGGTGGCAGAGAGGGTCTTTCCTTGATTTAAGGACTAACACTTCTTTTTATGATGGTTTTGCATTTTAATTATTTCAGGTCTGTGTTTGTGGAACTATAAATTGCCTTATTGTAAAAGCAAATACCAGTATGCACACTTCATGGAACAGATGAAAACTTGAAATTCTTTTTAAAAATAAATATTTAAAAAGCAACTCACATTTAAAACTAAAATTTTAAAAAACATTCATGAAAATAAAAGTTGGGTGAGCCCAAATACCCAGGTTCAATAGTCAAAAACATCTTGCCATATTTATCTTATCTCTATTCTTGAAAACAGTACATTTTATGTCTGAAGTTCTTTAAAGTAGATGTCAGACGGTCTATCATTTACTATTAAATATTTCAATATATGTCAGAAAGGGACCACATAGTGAACAGTTCTATATTCAATAAAAATCATAAAACAATGTGACAGAACAGAGACCAAACATACTGACCACGTGAATGCATGCATGCAAGTTTTCTTCATTTTACAGCTAAGGAAGAAGATAGAAAGATTGCTGCCCACAGCTGAAAGGGGGCATGTCTAAAATTAAGTGATTTCCAAGGTTAAAAGTTATTGTGGGCAGGAAGGGTACCAGAGAGCGGTGCAGAGGTAGGGAGGATAGGGAGAGTAATGGGAGATGGAGAGGAACAAAGTCCAACATATATGCATAACCCACTACATTATATACTAACTAAAATAATTGCTAAAAATAGGAACTTTCAAAACATCAGAGTCAGAGGGTCTTGATATAATCAAAAGAGGGTTAAAGTAAAAAAAAAAAAAATTAAGAGAGACAAACCAGGATATTTTATAACGCTAAGGGCAGAAAATTACTGAGATTATACCAAAGCTACCTTTTCATTCTGCTGGACCACAGCAGCTCTCCAGCGGCCGCACCTGTGAGAGATGAGAACTGCGCTCTGGGGATTTTCGCATCACCCCGGTTAGGAGGAAGATGTGAGGACAAAACACTAACGAGGTAGACAGAACTCCAGCGACATCTTAATACTTGCAGCTTGTCATCCATGTGGAGACATGAGCACCGATGATAGGCCAGGTGCCTTCTTTTCAGATGAAGAGTCCTGGGAAAGAAAGCTAGTGAGATCTGATAGAGAGAAGTGAGAGTCTAACCATCTCTTAGTATTTCATAGCTCTTTCAAAATCTGAAAATGTGTGAATTTGTCTTTCATGGCCTCTGCCATCGTACCCGGGGTTTCTGGGGTGATATGTGGCTTTTCTGTATAAAAATAAGTAAGCATTGGGGGAGATTTTAGAATTGGACCTTGAAACTCTTTTCTTCATGTGTGTACAGCCCTAACTTTTAAAGACTCCTCCAGTTTATCCTCACATGAGATTTCTACACTTTTTTTTTTAATTCCAGGATTGACACATGATATTTCACAAACAGGGAATATGTCTCTCCAGGTAAGAGCCCTGGCTGCTCTTCCATAGGACTAAGCTTTGATTCCCAACACCTACATGGCAGCTCACAACTGTCTGCGATTCCAGTTCCAGGGGATCTGATCCCTTTTTTTTGGAGGGTCACCTCAGGAATCAGGCATGCATGTAATGCACACCCATACATGTAGGCAAAACACATACAATAGAATAAAATTTTTTTTAAAATTAAACGCCTGTTGATTTATTGTTGAGTTTTAAGAACTCTTTGTATATTTTGAATACAAGTCCTTGGTCAGATATGTGTTTTATAGATGTTTTTCCTAGTTTGTAACTTGTTGCTTCATTTTTTTAAATAATTTATTTTTATTTTGTGTTTGTTGGTGTTTCACCTGCATGTGTGTCTGTGTGAGGGTGTCAGAAGGCATGGAACTGGAGTTACAGACAGTTGTGAGCTGCCATGTGGGTGCTGGGAATTGAACCCGGGTCCTCTAGAAGAGCAGTCACTGCTCTCAACCACTGAGCCATCTCTCCAGCCCCCTTGTTGCTTCATTTTTAATGTCTTCCACACGATGAAAGCTTTTCATTTTAATAACATCCAACTTACCTTTTTTTAAATCATGTTTTTAGTATTGTGTCTTACAACTTACCACCAAACACAAGCTCATAAATTGTCTGCTGTGTTCTTTTGTATAGTTTGGCATGCTGCCTATAGCCTAGGTGTATAATCCACTTTGATTTAAACTTTCTGAAAGGTATAATATTAATACCTAGGATTTTTTTTTTTGTTTAGGCATGTGGCATTTCTTCAGCACCATTGATGAAGAGACTGAATTTTTCTCTGTTGCATTCACTGTACCCTACTTTCACATGTCACTTGACTATTTACGGGCATCCATTTTGAACTATTTTTCCACTGACCTATGAACTGATTATGTTTTAGTTAATAGACCATTATTTCAATTATTGTAGCATTACAGTAGGGTGGTTTTATTGTTGTTACTTAACATTAGATCTCATGTAGCTCCGGCTGACCTACGTAGCCAAAGCTAGCCTTGAATTCCTATGCCTCATGCTTCTGTTTTCAGAGTACTGGGATTACAGGCTTCTAACACCATCCTTTCCTCTAAAATAAGTCTTAAAATCAGGTCCTGTGAGTCCTTCAGCTTCCTCTTTCAATGTTATGCTAACTATTCCAGGACATTTACTTTTCTTCAGAAATCTGACAGTCACTTTGTAAATGGCAACAAAATGCTATGCTTCAATTGTGACACACATTTCATTGAACTTATAGATTAACTTGTAAGACATTAATAAC
Source organism: Peromyscus aztecus (assembly GCA_902168405.1). NCBI lineage: Eukaryota > Metazoa > Chordata > Mammalia > Rodentia > Cricetidae > Peromyscus > Peromyscus aztecus. The sequence goes on along the minus strand of CABHPQ010002196.1, from coordinate 3,140 downwards.
TTAACATTATTTTCCTACCTGTGAATATCGACTATCTTTCCATTTTATCCAGATTTTTTAATTTATTTTATCAGAAATTTGTAGTTTGGTGCAATTCTAAGTGTCATCGCAATCTTCACAAGCAAGTGTTGTTGGGGAGGTGAATAAAGAGCTTTTGGGCACTGTTAAGTGGGAATGTGAATTGGTGCAGCTACTATGAAAATAGTATTGAAGGTCCTCAAAATTCTTATATGTGACTATTGTATGACACAGCAATTTCCATACAGGGTACATGTCCAAAGGAAGTGAAATCTGCATGTCAAACAGATATCTGAACTCCCAAGTTCATGTCAGCATGATCCACTATAGCAAAGCTATGAATCAACCTATGTGTCCACCAGTAGATGAACAAAGGAAATGTCACATTTGTGGATCATAAAATGCTATTTGGAGTTAGAAGGAGGAAGAAAGTCCTCTCATCTGTAGTAACTGTGATGATATCAATAGAAAGACAAATACCACATACCTCATGGATTTTGAAATGTTAACGTAGGGGCTGGGTAGATGGCTCAGTGGTTGAGAGTGCTTGCTTCTCTCTCAAAG
>CABHPQ010002195.1:0-38624 GCA_902168405.1 Peromyscus aztecus | reverse complement strand
ATCTTCATATGATGGAAAACATAGGTTTTTATGTTCATTTTGAGATTTGTGACCTGACTGAATTTTATCGCTTATAAGTCCATCAATTTTCCTACACATTTCATGATTTCACCTTTCAAAGTAGCCAAATAATATACCATTTTGGACATTAAAACAAATTTAATTATCATTTTATTTGTTTATGTACATGTACATGGACCCATTTCCTTGTCAGAGTAAATAGAGCAGCAATGAATATGGGTGTACAGTTGTCTCTAGGGTATGATATGGAGTTCTCTGGGTATGTGTCCAGTAGTGGGATACCTGGGTCAAATAGTAGTTCCAATTTCAGTTTATTTGAGAAACCAAAAATTGATTTCTATAATTGCTATATTAAATTCTTCCAAACTCTTTTGGTGAAGAGGGCATTACACTGATGCCATAAGAGGTAAAGACAGAGCAAAGGCAAAGGAAGGGGAAAAGTCAGTTTCCCTGAGGATGTTAAAATTCTCAATAAAACACTAATGTAGAAGATTCAGAATTACAGGAATACCCTCAGTCATTTTGAATTGGTTTTTGTACAAGGAAAAAGATACTAATCCTAATTTTTTCTGGTATTGGTGCAGGCTAGAGCAGATGTGATGGGTCGTTGGTCCGGGATCACAAGTTCATGGCCAGGCACTATTTCAGTATTCATGCAGATAGATTAAAGTAAACAGGCTGACTGTGAAATCTCCAAGCAGCCATGATTCCCTGAGACAATGAAACCACAAGGAGGGTATTTTTGTTGTGAGCATTATGCTGGCTCTTTTATACATCAGGTGGCAAAGGCAAAAGTCTCACAGCTTCAAGTTAAAGACTACCATAGGCCTCACAGAATAAGATTGGCTCATGTAGTCTGCTGATTCATCCAGCTGACAAAATGCTCATATTCATTTCAGCTAATCTTACAAAAAACATACTACCTACATAACTTTCAGCATTGACATTTTAAGTGTGATGTAGGAGAAAAACTGGATATCAAGCAAAACACATTGTTTCCAATGTTAAAATGAGATTAAATGATTTTTATTCCTTATCCGGAACAAACAAAGCTTGGATACAATAGAGTAATGATATAGGAGAAAAAGTGGTAGAAAACATGGAAAAAGGAGAGAAATGAGGGATTTGAAGTACATTAGCCACCAATTTTGATTATATAAAAGAGCAATGTAGCCTCTTATGATGGAGGAAAGAGTATAAAAAGCCAGGAAGGTAGACACCAAGATCAGAATGTTCTGGGTGACTCTGGATTCAGGGGAGTTTCTGATGGAACCATGAGTGCTGCGGATGTGTTGAACCCTCTTCTTATGTCTGTAAAGAATGACAATCATGGATCCACTGGACCATGTCATGAGCACAGAAAAGAAGACCTCGGGGGATACCACCAATGCTGCATAGAGTAAGCCACCAATGTCACCCATCACTGCACTGCGGCAGTATTCAAAATCCCATTGTCTGGTAACATTGTTTCTATAGCTGTTGACAAATATGTATGCAAAGTGAATGAAATTTATGAATATTAATGTCATCCAGAGGAGGAAAATGTAGCAGCCAATGTTCTTTTCAAATTTGAATTTATGTTCCTTCCAACAGGATTTCCTAGGGATAATGGTCAAGACCTGAAAGACACTCAGGAGGCAGGTGGTGCCAATGGACACACTCCTACCAATTCCTTGAAGGTACATTAGGAGCTTACATCCAAAATCATCCAAGAAATACTTAAATCCAAAAGCTGTCATTGTTTGGGGCACTCCATCAGAAACAATGATCCAGGCATTGGCTGTCAATAGGTGCATGAGAATCAAATCTGTGGGCTTTAATATGCATTTTCTGCAGTAAATGACCAGATAGTAGAAAATTAGAGAGACATTTCCCAGAATTCCAGTTGTAGTTTCTGATAAGAAAATAATTCTGAATGCCAGAATCCAGAAGTCCATTGTGTGATTTGGCATAATTTCCTTATGAATATGGAACTGCTATTCTTCTGCTCAAATAAATACTGACAAATATTTGCAGTCTGCAGTGGAGGAAGAAGCCTTTAATTGATGGGACTACTGAGAGACTGAAACAAAAGGTCTTTTAAGCTCAGGTATTCAAGGCCAATCTGACCACTTAAACAGATCTCATCCTTAAAATTTGACAAGACTAGTTACTTTCCATGTATGATACTGTGAGACTGCACCATACCTCAGAGCATACATAAGTTGGAAGGAGAACAATCAAGTTTTATAGAAAATGAAACATTCACAATGATGTGACATTGGCCCATGAGAGACAGTGAAATGTGACAGCCCATAGAGCAAAATATATTGCAAGAATTCCAGAATATATTGATATTTTCTAGTCATAGTATAAAAGAAAACATCAATAAAGTCTAGAAAAAATAAATACATTATTGCATAATGTATATTTCAACTAAAAATAAATTATATGGAATGAGAGATTCATAAAACCACTCAGAACATAGCTATGTTCTTCTGACATGACAAAGGGTCTTTCGTCTTGACGCGGGGAGAGTCATCTTTGGTTAAACCTGAAACTCACTCTCCCTTTTCTACTCCCTTCAGGAAAAGTCTCTTGGAAAACTATCCAACCATACTTTCTACAAACTGAGGGTTGAAATGCCCCCAAATAACTGCATGTTTTAGTTTCTTTTAAACTGCTTGCTTGCTTTACTCCCTACCTGCCCCTGCAAAATGCCAACAAGAATATACTTGTCCTGCTATGTTTATCTTTAAATGTCCCCTGTAAAAAGAATTTGAGGCTTCACTGTGAGATGTTTTCTCTCCATATAGTAAGCAAGTCCACTTAATTCAGACTCACAATTTGGACTTTTGTCATGGACTCTGCGTCTTTATCCTGCAACAGCCTAAGAGAAAAAAAAATATTGAAAACATAATATATGTTAGAATGATCCTTTAAGTGAAAACTTATATTATGTTATGAAATGACTTTAGGAAATCATACCACATAGACATACATGTTAGCATTTTCATGTCAGGGCTGGTAGAAAGACTGGAATATCTGTTATGATGACATCTAACATAATGAACAACAGTTTGAAGTAAGGCAAAAATGCTACCAAAAATGGAAAAGGATGACAACATCTGATGAATGATAGGTAATGCTGGAAGGTTTAGAGTCTATATTGAAATGGTGTTTTGTAAAATTATGTACCAATCCTTAGTCTCAGAGTGGAAATTATAGGAAAGAAGGCAGTGGGTCAGAGATTCTATCAGTTCAGTAAAGTCAGAGTTAACTCTCAGCACACCATATGCTATTCATGTAGAAGAAAGTATCTAAAAGGCCCTAAATTAAATTGAGATCTCCTTGAAAAACTAGGTAGAAGCAGCTGTGAATCAGTACCAGGCTGAACAATGCAGTCCCAGGAAAGGACCAGTGCTCCAGACAATCATCAGCCATGTAATGACAGTCAGCTGAACAATTAAGAACTGTAACAAAATGTCTCTGTGTCTTGAGATCTGAAGGAGTTAAAACAAAATTGGGAAATGAGGTGAGATTTTAAGAACTACAACATAATAGAAGTTTCCCCATCTCAATTCACTGGTACTGTAGAACACCCTATGTAATGGCTAGAGCAGAAACTAGAAAATATTCCATTAAGTGAGGTAAGACAGGCCCACAAAGATCACTACCACAATTTCTACCCCAATGTGGTTTCATTATTTATAGGTGTTAGAAATATGTGTTTGCGGCCGGGCGGTGGTGTATCATGCCTTTAATTCCAGCACTCCGGAGGCAGAGGCAGGAAGATCTCTGTGAGTTCGAGGTCAGCCTGGACTACAGAGTGAGTTCCAGGAAAGGCACAGAGAGACACAGAAAAACCCTGTCTCGCAAAAAGAAAGAAAGAAAGAAAGAAAGGAAGGAAGGAAGGAAGGAAGGAAGGAAGGAAGGAAGGAAGGAAGGAAGGAAGGAAGAAAGAAAGAAAGAAAGAAAGAAAGAAAGAAAGAAAGAAAGAAAGAATGTGTTTGTGTGGGATAATTGTATGTTGAACCAATTAACTAGAGAAGAAAGCCCATAAGAGAGTTAAAAAGAGTCCCATTGAGAGAGATGGAGCAGGTAAGAAAACAGACCTGATACTAGAATAGAAAGAAATTGATGTGCATGCAACAGATAAGCTTGAATAGGAGCAGAGAAATGGGGAGAGAAAGGATTGTGTCAACCAAAACACTAAACATGAAAAGACTTAAAGAAACTAACTACATGTAAGCTATTAAAATAAAATAAAATATAAAACATGAACAAAAAATGAAGGAAAAAAGGATGAAAATACCAAGCTTTGACTTGTTTGAGATAAACTAAGAACTGTTAGTCTGTCAATGCCCCTCAGTCTGTTTACAAATAATGCAAAACTGGTTACATCTGCTTAAGTAGAACAAACACAAACCTACATGACAATAACTCCTGTCCTAAGAATATCTTCTGCCTTAGTTATGGTTTCTATTGCTGTGAAGAGACATCTTGATGAGAGGACTTCTTACAAAGTAAAATATTTAATTTGGACTGGCTTACAATTTCAGAGACTTAGTCCACTATCCTCATGGTGTGAAACATAGCAACATTCAGGCAAAAATGCAGCTGTAAATTCAGCAGAGAGTTCTACATCTTGATCTGCAGCTGCAGGAAGTGAACTTACTCCCACAATGGGCATAGCCTGAGCCTATGAGACAGACCTCAAACATCAACCCACACAATCACACACACCTCCATCTAGGCCACTCCTACTCCGGCAATGCCACACATCCTAATAATGCCACATTTAAGTCAAATATTCAAAACATTAATCTATGGTTGTCATTCAAACCACTAAACTCCACTGAATGGCTCCCATTGTCTTATAACCACAATATAATGCAAAATGCACTCAGTCGAACTTCAAGAGCCCTCATAGTCTATCACAGTCTCAACAATATTTTAAAGTCCGAAGTTAAAATTCTCTACTGAGATTCATGCAGTTGCTTAATTGTAACTTCCTGTTAAATCAAAATCAAAAACAGATCACATACTTCTAACATATACTGGAACAGTGGAGAATAGGGAGGATAATGAGATATTGGATGAGACCAAGATTCAAAAACCTCATGGGCTAATATCAAATCCTTCATCTCCATGTCAAAATGCTTTTACATCTCCAACATCATTCAGAATCATTGACTGCAAATCACTTCTCTGTGTGAGAGTGTTTCCACTCCCCCTTAGCAGCTCTGCTGGGCAGGTATACCACAGCTTGGGCATCTGTAACATATAGGGTCTGCATAGAAATTCAGGATTTCCTTGACAGCTTTACACAATGTTCTCTCCAGGCATCAAGGCTAGCACATACATTTAACATGATTGGCCTCAGCAGCTTTCCAGTCCATATCCCCTGTCTTCTATGCTTGACTGTAAAGCCAGATCCACATGATCTTAGCTGCCAAGTTCTGCTGCTTGCTAGGGCTGGAAAATATACACCGTTGTTTGACTGAAACTTCACCAGCTTTCTATTTTCCATGATTTCCTTCACTCCTAATCTTAGATGTCCTTAAACTTCCTCTGCATAACAGGCTGGCCTTGAAGTCAGAAATCTTTCAATTACATCTTCAACAACTTTCTTTTTTTAATGGTTTCCTTCATTGCCTTAGCTTGACTAATATGAAACATGCTCTGTAGACCAAGCTGGACACCAACTCAGAGATCCACAGATATCTGCCTTTAGCACCCTTGGATTAATTGTGGGCATAACCACACCTGGCTCTAGGACTTTTTTATCCTCCTTTTGTAAGAGTTGGAAATTGACCTGAGTGGGATCTTGCCCTGAGGTCATCTTTCCCATTATTTCCCTTCTTAATCTGTTTATCTCCTTGAACACAGTACTTAGCTCCATTCCGCATGCTGATATTCTTTTTCTCCTCAAATTGCACATTTTGTATTTTCCTTGTTCAGCTTGCTCTTTTTCATTATAAATCTGCATAGGAGTGAACTCTAATAGATACAAGACAGTCAATACTAGGATGTTTTGAGAATTAGTTTGCCAATGGACTTAATCCAAAAATTCTTCATTTCAGCCTCTTGCAAATTTTCTGCCAAGGGCAAACAGACCCACATTCTTCATCAAAGTATCATAAGACCAATATCTAGCACAAATACTAACATCCTTCCCCTCTAAACACACTTGAGTCAGGCCCCCAGTTTTCAGATCATCCTTAGCACTACTGTCTTCCATGATCCTACTAGCATGGCCCATTTTCCTTACTTAAAGCATTTAACTGCTTTTCTAGTCCATATTCCCAAAGTCTGTATTACTACAATAAAAACATGGTGGGCCATATTACAACAATACCCCAATCACTGATAGCCTTTTCTGTCTTAGGATTTCTACTGCTGTGAAGAGAGCCCTTGACCACAGTTCTCATAACTAAAATATTTCATTGAGACTGCCTTACAGTTTAAGAGGATTAGTCCATTATCTTCATTGCAGAAAGTTTGGCAATGTGCCAACAGATATGGACCTAGAAAGGCAGTTGAGAGTTCTACATTTTAAGCCACAGGTAACAGAAAGTGAACTGAGTCCCACAAGTGGTATACCTTGAGAATAGAAAACCTCAACCCAACTTCACAATGACACTCTTCCTCCAACAAGTCCAACCCCCTACTCCAACAATGCCACTCCCTATAGTCCAAGAGTTCAAATGCATGCATCTCGGGAGAACATACATAACTATGCTAACCCTCACAACAGTCAAAGTAAATTTCTTTGTGTCACTGAAGTTTACAATCCAGTAATATTCTTGGGACCATCACCTGCACATCATCCACATGTTCTCAATAACAACCCATTTTCAATTAATCAGTAGACACATAATAGATTTCTATATGCATGGAGAATTTTGAAAATCTTACACTATTGTTTTTCCTGTACCTACTGGTTTCCAAGTATTTTTCACTTGGGAAATTGCTGTGAAATGTAAAACCTTTATAACCATGAATTTTAGTCCTTAAAGTGAAACAGTATGAATCACAAACAAAAGAAGAAAATGAGTGTGCTTTCAGTTTGTTTCTTTAATGGGAGCTGACATTTGTGCATGAAAGTCATGGAGTCAGTGTTTGATAACAATATTCCAACAAACACTACCTGATATTTATGAACATTGATACTGACTCATATGATAATTCATTCCAACATTAGTCAGAACAGTATCACAAACATATTCTTTTTTTTTTTTTTTTGGTTTTTCGAGACAGGGTTTCTCTGTGTAGCTTTGAGCCTTTCCTGGATCTCACTCTGTAGACTAGGCTGGCCTCGAAATCACAGAGATCCACCTGCCTCTGCCTCCCAAGTGCTGGGATTAAAGGTCTGCGCCACCACCGCTTGGCAAACATATTCTTTATATATGCTGTTGCTGCTTCATATGATGATCATATACACAGGAAATTTGACATTTTAGGATACAGACTGTTCAACAGTAGATTCATGAATAAATAACATCCATGGATGCTTTTCAAAGTTCTACATACCTGACATTTTTCCTTGCTGAGATACCAGACATATTTCTAAGAAATTGATAACAATGGACCTACCTTGCTGCATCTGTGAGGACAGAAAAATTACAAATGTCAACAAGATGCTCTATCCTAAGACCAGTTATAGTCTTGGAGACACGTTGAATGACAATGACAAAGAAATATCTCTACCACATCTCAGACAACTGGTATTTCAGGTTCCACCTGCATTAAGTGTATTGAAGTAAGAAGAAACGTTAAAGAAAAGAAATAATGACCAATGACCACCACTGTATGACACCATGCCATGCACAAATCTTAAGGTCACTCTGCCCAGTTATGGTAATGAATATTTGCCTTCAAAGCCACAGTATTCTGCACGTGAAGACATAGAAGGTACAGGTCACATCCAATGAACTCCAATATTCTCACTAGTAAATAGTCACTTAGTTTATTTTTTAAGAATTGAGCATATAAGGACAATTAATTTTTATGATTTAAGTGCATATATTGCAGATAGCAGTGACAATTGATGAGTCACTACTATCTTGTAAGTTTGACACCTTCCTTGATTTTTCTAACTGTATAATATAGACACTGTCATGCCAAGACCATAGAAACACTGAGGATAAATGTCTATTTAAATCCAACAGCTGTTTGGAGGCAGCATGTATACAGGAAGGTAATGAACATGGATAGTGTGACACAAACACAGTCACCTTAGTCTGTGATCACAAAGCCATGAGAGATGTTCTCAAACACATTTTCACTCTAGGTTCCCCACCTGATATTTTCATTTTGTTGGTGTGTAACTGTGTGCATTTTGGTTAAAGTATTCAATTGAGGAGACTAGGGAAATGACTCAGTAGTAAAGAATGCTTACTGCTGTTGCTGACGACCTGGGTTTGGTCCCCAGAATCCACTTGGTGGCTCACAATTAACTGCAATTCCAGGTCAGTATATACTGACACACTCTTATGGCCACTGTAGGCACCAAATTACCGTATTGCACACATATGCATACAGCCAAAACATTCGCACATACAATATGAAAATAAAAAAATACATCTTTTTAAAAATAAGTTTCTACTTCAGCATGAATAGTCCCTCTACAGGAAAATGCAAAGTGCAAATAAGACTTTCACGATGTAATTAAATAAAGTGTTCTGAGTGTGGTGATACATAATGGAAAACTGCCCCAACTCTCAGTTTAATTTCTCAAGTACGAGATACACTAGGAGTTTTTGATTCCACAGGAAATATGCATTGCTACTACTACAGAGATAAAGGCTATAGTGGTAACTAATGAGGAATTACTAATACTTTTACTCTGTACCAAATTAATGTGATATACTAACATGTGAATAACATACATTTGCATGGGAAGAAAATTAAGTGACTAAAACAATTGACTTAAAATTCTGCATGTATTTGCTAATAATTTGTTGTTGTCTTTGTTTTTAAGTCAGAGTGTCATTATATAGCTCTGGCTCTCCCAGAACTCACTATGTCGATCATGTTGCTCTCAAATTCATAGAGACCTTGCTATGCGTGCTTTACAAATGAGGAGATAAAAGTCATGCACCTTGACAACTGGATTATTTTATTATGGTTATATTGATTTATCTATTATAATGAAATTCATGATGATTTAAAATTCAGATAGTGTATGTTAGATTATAAAGAAAAATCAGAATTATGTGATTCCTTAAATATTGTCCAATGTGATATAGCACTAGTATGGATATATAGTAGCCGAGGGGTAGAGCCCTGAACTGCAAATCACAAAGCCCTTTGTTTTATTAGCAACAACAATAAGCAGCGAGGAAAGGCATGGTATCAGGTTTTGCTTAACATTAGAGTAAGACTAATACAGGGGAGATATCTGGAAATGGAAATAAGTGGGTAAAAACTGATCCAAGGAACAGAAAGAGAAGACACAAAATAGTTCCATAACTTAGGTGTGACTGAGAAATACTGAAGTGTTCCTAACCTTGTGCCAGTCCCTGTGGTTCTTACTGTAATTTAAGTCCCACACTGTGGGTGACTGTGGGTATAGCAGGATAATGCAGGCCATCTGTGAGAGTATTAAAGTACTATTGTAATAAGTCAATGTGACAATTCATCCTACCCTCCATACTGTGTTGATTAACTTGGAAATATTATGGTCCTGGTTGTCATTTCCCAATAGTTACACTCTACCTTCCATTCCATGTTACCTATCCAAGTTCAAGAGAAAGAGTTTTCAAACCAATTATTTTACCACTGGCCATTCAACACAAAGTCACTACTTCCTGTATAACCAGATGATAAATGTAGTGTCACATAAGAATACTTTTTTACTCCAGAAACATATTCATAGTTGGAATATTCCCAGGGTTGTGTGCTTCTTCTAGTCACATTTTATTGTCCACTATGGGAACAAAATCATGAAAAGTTCATTCATAATAATAATAATACTTCAAAGATAATCAACACTCATGGAAGGTAAGCAAAATTATTGCATTGACTTATTACAATTGTCCTTCAGCACCTTTGCAGATGTCCTACATTATCCTATTCCACCCACAGTCACTCTTGGTGGGGACCTTACATTGCAGTAAGAACCAACAAGGAGGGGTACAAGGTTAGGAACACTTGTATATTTCTCAGTCACTCTTTAGTTATTGAATTAGGCCTGTGCCTTCTCTCTCTGTTCCACAGACCTGGTTCTAATGCAGATTCCTATTACCAGACATGAGTACTTATGCAGGTCTCGCCCTTTTGGTGGATCTTCCCTCCATCTGAAATACAAAGAACTCACCAGGCTTCATCATCCACAGGAGGTGGGGTAATTGCTGATCCTGACTCTTAAGAAGCAATTGCAAGAGAGTCAACTTAAACCTGAGGGAGAGGTCTATGACCTCACCTCCCTCCAGAACTGCAATTTCCATTTCATCTGCAGTGACAATGACAGTGTTGGCTTTGGGAGACAAAATAATTTATGAAACTTTTTCCAGATGCTCATTAACAAAGATACTTAAGAGTTTCATATTATTATCTCCATAGAGGCAAAATGTTGTTAGGAGTCATTGAATTATCACAATTTCTCAAGGCTGACTAAGTCTCCTGTGAATGGCATTAAAAACTTTAAGGTCTGTTTCAAAGAAAGTTAGTGATGATTCTCTGTCTCCTTGAATAGAGATTTCACTGACTTCTAGAGCACAAATCAAATTAGTTTTTAAAAAGATTTATAAAATTTATTACTTAAGATGTTTCTTTGAGTATTTCATAGATGTATATGTGTCTTAGGTCGGTGCACTCCCATTGTCTCCTTTTCAGTTTACTTTTCATACCCTCCACCACCATTCTCTCCAAATCTCATGTGTTCAAAACAAACACTGAGTCTACTTACTAAATCTAGTGTGTGCCTAATTGAGGAACACATATGGAAGCTCTGTTAGCTTCTTCAATGTTGAATACTCAAAGAAATCTGACACTCTGTCTCCCAGAACCCATCTGTGGCCAATAGCTATTTAGCCAGAAGTGTGACTTCCTGACCTCCTTCACTAACAATAGCTTTTAGGGTCCTGCCCCAAAAGCTTTCTCCTGGTGTCCAAGTAAGAATCTACAACCAGCTAGGAAACTCTACTTATCTGAGGTTATGAATAAATCTACACACTGTACTCTTTCAAACCATCCACTTTATTGTTCTAAGTAACCTTCTGGTCTCTCCGGTCATCTCTGTGTTCTACTGCTTCTCTAAATCAACATCTTCTTTTCAGCTCTCATTCTTAGCTCCTATCTTGCCTGACTATCCTTACATTTCTAAAAGTACATTCTATACTCCTTGCAATCCTGTAAAAAGTTTCAAAATCCTCAAGTTCTAGAATAGATGATAAAGAGCAGAGCCATTACCATGATAACCCAAGGTTGCAAGGTCTGAGGATAGAGGGAGGGGTGCAGTGTCCAGTGTGACAAACTCTGAGACATAGTTTTTATCAGCAGACTTGGCAAGTGAATAATTGGCTGGCTTTTCATAGAATGTTTTGTGTTAGTATCCTTGGTAAGACAACTGCAACTCTGACATGTGCATAGCTGTAAAGTTTTAAACTTATGATCTATATACAGAGGCCTTTAGTCTAGTTTGAACTTGCTCTCAGGTAAAGATGAGCTAAATATGTGCAGTTGGTGTTAGACTGAGGAGCGATTTTTTTTTTCTGTGTTAGTCTGAGCAAAAGGAATAAAGCAGGTTTTAAGTGTCTACAGTCTTGTGGGACAAAGGATCTGGCTATGAAGCATATCCTAGTATATTTTCTATATGCCAAAATTATACAGCTAAATGAAAAATCATCTTCCTGACCAGTCACAGATATATGTGCCTGTAAGATTACATATACACATTACATGAAGATGCATGGTGATAGGGAGATATCATAGCTATAATTGCATAAGAAGAAATCTACAACAAGAAACAGCTAATTCATTCAAAAGGCAATAGCTCCAACATGCTTTTTGTGATGGCTTAGTCCTCTACCAGAACTCTTGGTTCTGATTGGTTGACCTCTTAAACACTAGTCATCACCTGCTGTATACTCCATGGCCTTTTGCTACCAGCAGCTCTCAATACTTCACTGTGCTGGGATTTTGTCTGGCTTTATTTTGTGCAGGTTTTGTACATATTGTCTTAACAAGTAAATACATAATGTGCAAGTGCCTGTTGAGTCTGGACAAAACCTGTTTCCTTGGAATCATCAGAAACCTCTGGTTCTTAGATTCTTTCTGCCTCTTCTTCCATGATGATCTCTGAAACTTTGGAGGAAAAGGTGTGACATAGATTCTCAATTTTAAGCTGAACCCCCCAGAATCTCTTATTCTCAGAACCTAGACTAAATGTGAGTCTATGTGATAATTACCATGGAGTGCAAAATGAAACTTCTCTGATGAGGGTTGAGAGTTCTGATAATCTCTTGGCATGACCATAAGAGTACAGCAAACAGATTATTACTATAACCACTTATCAGAATAATACTTCTATTTTTTCCATGGGGTCCATGTAATCTCTAGCCACATGTTCTTATCTCTGATAGTGGTCCCAGGCATAGGTTCCATCTTGTGAACTTGGACTTCAAATCAACTATAAAGTAGTTGGTTACTCCCATGATGTTCATGACCCTATTTCAACAGGCTTGTTGTTGTGATAGTTCTCAGGGTTTACTCTTGGGTAAGATTTATGATTACTTCTATGTTGTGTTTCAGATCCCTCCTGGTTTCCTCCTGACCTCTGTCTCATTCTAGTGCCAATGGTTCACTATTTTGAAGAACACTGATTTGACCTCTCCTTGCAGCTATCAATCACAAATAGCTCCTTGTTAAGGAGTGGAAATTTAACAATATTTTTCAACAAAAGTACATTGAAAATGCGAGGAATAAGAGGGACATGAATAACAGAAGCAGGAAAAAGTAAGGACATGAAGAGAAGATTCCATTTAAGGTGAGGAGGTATCAAAGATTACCTATGGGATATTGTGGAAATAATTAGATTTCCACAGGAAGGGATGGATACAGTCCATTCTCCAAATATCAGCAAACACTCTTAAATTCCTGTTAAAATCTTTTCAAGTCTTAATTTTAACCACAGCAATATAGTCAATTCATCCTACTCAGGTAAGTCTCAAGTTGATAATTTTCTGTCTGGACATGAAAGTAATTCTCCCCTACATGCTGTGTGATGCCACAGTAGGAAGTTCTGAGCAGAAAGGCTGACTGAGTCTGTGCTGAGTTGAGATGAAGCTCTGGGCCCTGATCTACAGTTTTAATATTTCAAGGTCCCCCTTTCTTCTACAGGTGTCATTTTCAGCTCAACTGTATATCTGCCCCATCTATTTAAGGGAATGAGAAAACTTTTAAGTGACTTTTCATCAATTATAAATCAATGCAAACCTGTCACAATCATAGAAGCAGATCCAATGAAGCAGTTAGGAGAAATTAGGAAGAAAACATCTTTGTGAGAACACAGTGACACCAGGAGGGATGCAGAGGGCACAAAGGGCCAATGCTAAAAAAAAAATGTTGATGAATATAGGACAAGTTGGGAGCCTTTGCCAAGACCCAACATCCTTGGAGATATTTTTAAACTCTGAGGAACAATGGATATAATAGGCATAAAGGATGGAGTTGAAGTGTTTATTTTTTGTCTACCTTTTATCATGCCATAATTCCTAAAAGATAGATTCATTTTACTGGGCAGTCATTCATTCATTCTTTTGAGTGACAGGGTATTCCATTCCATGCATGAAGTAATTTATATGGATAGAAAATGTGTACTCTCCTATTTAGGGTTATTTGGCTCTGAATTTGCTTTTCTTTTTAAAAAAAATCTATTTATTGGTTTGTTTTTATTTTTTGATACAAGATCATATGTGGCCAAGACTGCCCATAAATCTCTAAGTTTCATGCCTCCCTCTTCCAAGTGCTGGAGTCACAAGCATCTGCCTCCACACTGCCTTATTCATGTTTTTCTTCTTGGTAATACTATGCATGGGGTTTTTTAACGCTTGTGTCTCTGCATGTTCATACAAAGGTGAGTGATCAACCTCAGGAGTCATTCCTCAAGTGACATCCACCCTGTTTTTTTGAAAAGAGGTCTCTTAGTAAGACCTGGCACCTGTACAGTAGGCTAAAATGGGTGCCGAAGGAGCTCGGGAGATTCTCCTGTCCATGCCTGTCCAACACTAGAGTTAAAAATACATGCTACCCACCACTCCTACTTTTTAAAACATAGTTGCTAGGGACCCACTGTAAGGCCCTTACTTCTCTGCAGGGAGCATTTTAACAGAGCCACCCCCACCAGTCCTTAATATCACTGTTCTTGACCATTACAGAGAACACAATAATCTTTGATCTATGAATTTTGTGCCCAAAACTCTTTGTAGAGTTTACTGTTGACAGAGTCTGTGGAGGCAGAATGCATATGTTCAAATTTTTCTTATTATTGGTCATCTGTGAAGAAGGACAATTTTGCTGGGTCCATTCTCCAGGTGGAATGCTGCTTTTTTCTTCTCTTCCTCTTTGTCTTCCTCATCATCATCATCTTCCTACCTAGTTGGTCCAGTCAGACCCTCCCATACACATTTCACAGAGTACACAGAGAACTCACCCTGGCTTGTTTCTGATCTGAAGCACAGCATCCCATCTCTCATTGTCTAGCATGGCACTGGGGGCAGGTTTTTCAGAGATGGCC
This sequence comes from Peromyscus aztecus, assembly GCA_902168405.1. NCBI lineage: Eukaryota > Metazoa > Chordata > Mammalia > Rodentia > Cricetidae > Peromyscus > Peromyscus aztecus. The sequence continues at coordinate 23,881 of CABHPQ010002195.1, read as the reverse complement.
CTGCCACGCTGTATATCACTTCCTTTCTTACTTTGTCTAGCACCTTCATTGTGAAAGGTTCACAGTTTCATTAAAAACATTTCTCTGCATGCACTGACATACCTGTATAAGAGTACATACAGTGGCTGATTGCCATGTGTTGAGCCAACCTTGCATTCCTAAGAAGAGCTCCACAGGGACATGGTACCTGGTCCTTCCAACCAGATGTGGTTTCTTGCAGCAAGAATAGCTTTTGTGTTTAGGTGTCTAAGGCCTACAGTTTTTCTTCAAATGTCTGCTGATTCTTCTATTGTCAGAATGATACCAGCTTCACAGAATGTCGTGGTTAATACTGTCAGCTTCTGGGTACACCCTGGAGAGAGTGTCAAGGTTAGGTTAGCCTCTGGGCATGTCTGTGATCAGTCTCTTGATTATGTTAATTGGAATGGGAAGGTCCAGTCTGAATGTGGAGGAACCTTTCATTGGTGACCCAGATAGAAGGAAGTATGAAAAAAGATTTGGTTTTTTTGCCTGCTTGCTGATAGTTGCTCTGTTGTAGCTACCATCACTGCAGCCACTGCTTCTGCAACCTTTTGATGACATCACAACAGCTTTCCTGGCCTTCCAATGTTGACTGAAAAGCAGTGGCTCTCCAGAATCCTCCAGGCCTCCAGCACCCAACTGGGACTGCTGAGGCATTCAGCCTTGTGGACTGAGCACTTAGAGGTTCTCAGCCTCTCCAGTGTGAAGATGGCCTATGGTTGGACTACCCAGACCACAGTGTGTAAGCCAAATCTAACAAATACTATTTAATACACCTTTATGTTTTTGGTTCTGTTCCTCTAGAGAACTCTGGCTGACACAGAGCAAGCTTTAGAAGTGGTTTTTCAACATGTCCATGTTTCCAAGGGTTTGAAGACATTTGGTTACAATTCTCTGAAGATTTAGTGATTCACCAGAGAAATCACGGCCTGGGACTTTCCTGTTAGGAGGCTTTGTGCTCATTAGTCCTAAGATGCTTCTTGTCATTCTTCACCTCAGATTGGTTATTTATGTCTTTCTATAAATGTTGTTGTCCTTTTCCTTAAAGTCATTTTATATATTTGCAGCCAGTTGTCTGCAGTGTTCTCTTTAACCCTCTTGATGTCTCTAAGTTGGACAGACCTGCCCCTGTTCCTGATGTGATGGTCTGAGCCTTCTGCCTCTCCTCTCCTGCCCCATCCCTGATTTCTATTATTTACCAACTTCAGGTTAGCCAACTTCAATCTTTGTCTAGTTCCCTACCTTCATCCACACATTTACTGCTTTCTTTCTTCTGCTTAATTTGGATGTGGTCTGCTCTTGTCTTCCTAGCATGGTCAGAAGCCTACCACAGTTTGGATAGCTCAATTACAGGTGATACATATACATAATAATAATGGCTGTGTGTACCTGTCAACTTGCAAAGTTGAAACTTTCACCTGTGTTTCTCCCACGTTAGCAGAGCCAGCTGCAGATCCTCAGTGCAGATCTAGGCTGCAGAGAGACAATGATGCCAAGACACAAAGGAGGGACCAGGCTGCAGGAAGGCGTCACACAACAGCTTTCTGATGCTTCTCTGCCCACAACTCAGAGACACCAGGGGACCTGCCTGAAGCTGCACATGTGCATTAAGAGTTTGCACATGTCCAAAATGCCAAATCTTGATTGTGTCCCCCAGTGTTCACGCTGAAAACTTAACCCCCACACCTTATGGTGAGCCATGGAAGTTCTGTCATGAGAACTGCATTCTCATCAACAGATTCATGTTGCCAGTAAATGTTCTGGAAGAGGGAGTTTGCCCATGTCAGAACATAGCACTCTTAGCTTCTGAGAGGCCTTGACTGATGCTGCACAGGCAATGTTGGGCTTGGCCTGCCAGGCCTTGTCCACACAAGTGGGCGGGCCTCCCGTGGTGCTTGCAATCTGCCCCTTTCTGCATGCACAGCTTGCTGTCTGCCAGGTGATCTTCTTCTGGGGCTGACTGTTGTCCATGTCTAGAGTTCTCACAGGTTCCAGTGGCCAGCTAATCTTCTTTGAGGAACTGCGCATAACCAGGAAGCAGTAGAGCATGGCCCGGACCCTGTGTGTGCCCAGAGAGCCTTCAGGAGCTGTATTGCAGAGTGCTAACTCTGCTGACACCCCAGAAATCCTGCAGGGAAGGTCCAGGTGCTGCATCAGCATCATGCTGAGTGCAGCTATCTAGGCCTTCAGACAGTTTCCTCCATCTGCAGCCAAGGCCTCACTCTCCTGCTAGTGGAGGAGCCTCTCAGGGAGATCTGTGTCTATTGGGCAAAGTGTTGGGACAGAGACAGGGAGGGCGCTTGGAAGGGAGGGGGTTAGGGCGGGGAGGTTAGCAGAAAGTTTCCAGCCCAGAGTCAGGCCTCTCCAGCTGCGGGGCACCAGGGGCGCTGGGGCAGGGGACTTTCTCTGTGGCCCCGTGAATCAGCCCTGGCAACACCCCAAGAGCCGCCCCGCCAGCAGGGCTCAGTCTGGCTGTGGATTGCACAAGGGCCAGGCGAACTTGGGTGGTCCAGGGCAGCTCTGGTGCTGGTCGCCTGTCGCCCTGCGCCAAAGGTCCATGCCGCCTTTTTCTGCTGCTCTGCTGCCACAGCCTTCTCAAACTCCTCCACCACCCCTGAGACTCTTGATCCGCGCAGGACAGCATCAGGGCCAGGGATGCGCACTGATCGCGGAGCTGCAGCAAGCACCCTAGCCACTGCAGGCATCTGCAAGGCTGAGTCTGCCTCAGTCCAACTTGCAGGGCCCTGAGCCTCCAGGAAGGTCGCCTCGCTCAGGGTGGTGCTGGCCTCCTCGCCCAGCCAGGAGAGAGCATCTCCGCACCCACAGCCGGCACAAAGCCACCCGCTTTGGGTGGGAAGACACCAAGGGTGGTGGTGCCAACAGGTGGGGCCAGAGACTCTGCAAACCTTGCCCACCCACGGGATACCCCTCCTCTGGTGCTAGTGGCCCGCGTCCCTCACTAGGCTAGGCATCTTTGAGAGCTGCATCCAGAACCCAAATGCCGCTTGGGTATCTGCACAGGGTGCCAGGCAGCACCGCCAGGAACTCTGGCCCACTCTTGCTGCTGTCTGTGCAGCGCCCACTCTGCCAAGCTGCTGATGCACACTGGCCTGAATTTCCTTTCCAACTAATTATACTGCTCACATGCATGCTTGTCTGTACAGACTGAAGACAGAATTATGCTTGTGGGTATAGTTTTGAAATAGAGTATATTTATTAATTCTTTAAGAATTTTATATATACATTGTGGTGGTATTGTGTTCCCCAAAATATTGTGCACCCTAATAAACTTATCTGGGGTCAGAGAAGGAACAGCCACTAGATACAAAGGCTAGAAAATGGTGGCACTCACTCACACCTTTAATCTTAGCATTCCAGAGGCAGAAATCCCTCTGGATCTCTCTGAGTTCAAGGCCATATTGGAAGCAGCCAGGCGGTGGTGACACACGCCTTTAATACCAAGAAGTGAGCCTTTAATCCCAGGGAGTGATGGCAGACAGCAGAAAGATATATAAGGCATGAGGACCAGAAACTAGAAGCATTTGGCTGGTTAAGCATTTTGGCTGGTTAAGCTTTCAGGCTTTGGAGCAGCACAGTTCAGCTGAGATTCATTCGGGATGAGGACTGACAGGCTTCCAGTCTGAGGTAGCAGGATCACCTGAGGAATTGGCGAGGTGAGGTGGCTGTGGCTTGTTCTGCTTCTCTGATCTTCTAGCATTCACCCCAATACCTGGCTCCAGGTTTGATTTTATTAATAAGACCCTTTAAGATTCATGCTACAATGCATAAATGCAATTTGATCATGTTCACGCACTAAATCACCTCCACATTCCCAAGCTCTTGCAACTTAGTGTCCCATAGTTTTCATAAACTTCCAAGTTCAATTTCTGCTGTCCATATACACATAGGTGTGCTAGGCCATCCACTGGAGCTTGGTTGACCTACTGGGGCCTATACCTCTAATGAATATTTATCCTCCCTCTCTAGAATCCATGAACTGTTAATAGCTCCTGAGTCATGGCTGGTGTCTCATGAACTCCTCCTTCATGCTAGAATATTGAGAAGTCTGACCATGTACAAGTCTTATGCATGCATCCAAGTTGTTGTGAGTTCATGGGTGCACTGCTCCTGTCATAGAGAACAGATACTGTTTTTCTCTGATCCTCCCTGATATCTGCCTCTTACAATCTTTCCATCCCCCTTTTCCTTAATGATATCTGACCCTTGGGGTGAGGAGGACGATACAGATATCCCACTTGTGACAGATCATTACAGAGTCACTTATTCTCTGCACTTTGGTCAGTGTGAAAACCACATTCACAACACAAAGAAACATCTCTGATGAGATTGGATTGTTGCAATAATCTAGAGGTAAAGATATATGATTGTAGAGGGTTGTTTGACACTCTGTCCATTTAACAAAGTAATAGCAGTAATTTCATCCATGGGATCTGTATATTCTCGATCATGGATTCTTGGCCAGATATGCAGCACCAGGCTTCCTGTGGAGGAAGCCCTAAGTCCAACCAGAAAGTTGCTGGTTGCCCCAATAATAATTTTGCCACCAATGTTCCCATATCAGTATCTTCCTACGTCAATTATTACTGTAGATCACAGTGTTCACAGCTGGATAGGTCCACTGGTGACTTTCTTCCTCCAGCACCCTGCATGCATCTCAGGTACTATGAAAGGCACTCAGCACAGGTGAAGCTGCTTGGTCAATATGAATATGATTTCTCATGTCACCTTCCCAAAGTGTGTGTTGTCATCAGCAAGACAGTCTTGACATCCAGTTCTGCTGGGTAACCAAGAGCAATGGCAATATATTTATAGTTTCCGGGGTTCTCCTGGACACTCTGAACAACAAGGAAAAGGGAGTCATCATACATGTGGCTTTTTAGTTGGTAACCTATGGGTTCTAAGTGAGCATCATCCTCCGTATAGGGGAATATCTCCAATTGAATCTCCAATAACACACACACACACACACACACACACACACACACACACACACACAAAACATGGCTTTCCCAAGCATCTTTAGTGTTACTTATCCTTTCTCCCATCTCCTCTACCATCATATATTTCTGCACTTAATTTAAAGGCATGAAGTTTTCTGGATAGTTTAAAATATATCAGGAGCATAAATATTTAGGACTTCACACACAGACCCATATCCTTGTTGATTCTGTGTTGTGGTTTTCTTGTCAGTTGTGGTATATATGCATTTATCTCCTCATGGTTAAGTAAGCATTTTAAGGTTGAGCATCCTCTGACATTTTGACCATTGAAAATGTGGAATTTTATTAAATGACATTGTGTCACTATTTTCTTTCTGTATATGAATTTAAGGGGACACAACTCAAACCAACAATTAACATGCTTGGAGAAAGTCAGTGGACTTTAAGCCCAGCACACACCTTTAATACCAGCAAAGATGTGACAAACGAAAGTGGATCTCTGTAAATTTGAGGCCAGCTTGGACGACATAGCCAGTTCCAGCACAGCCAGGGTTAAATAGAGGAAAGTCTCTCACATGAAACAAACCAAACCAAACAAAAAGGATACTTGAAGTAGTGAGGCAGCCCTAGAACTCCATCACTCAGGAGGTAGAATCCCAAGGATTTGAGTGCAAGGTCATTCTGAACTACTTAGTGAGTGTCTGAGCAGACCAGGCTAAAAGATTCCCTTTTGCAAAACCAAGGAAACACCAAAAACTGAAAAGAAAAAGAGACAACATTTTTGGCATAACCAATTTAATTCTTACCCTGACCATAGTCTTCACATCATGTCTATCAAACATGTTTTCCCAAAATAAGATACATGCCTCTCTCCCTCCTGGTTTTTCTGTGTTGTAATTCAAACACCTTTACCCTGTGTCTCATGTACTTGATAAGGGTATTACTGCAGCACTTGGAATCCAAAACCCTAGAAAACAGGAAATTTTTAACAACTTCAGAATCAGCCATGTGTGTGAAACAGAAACAGAATTCATGGGAGGCAAATGCCAATTCCAAGCCCACTCTGCTGGATACTCCATCCACAGTACTGTTTAGCAGAGCCAGTCCCTGTGTGCCTCTGAGCCTGGTCCTTCCTCTCCCATGTTCCTTGCTGACAGGAGAGAATGGAAGGTTCCATTGATGACAGAAAAGAAGTAAGGAATATTCTTTCATGGTCCAAGTGCAACTACAATCCTGTTCCATCTTCCTTTTAAAATCCTGGGCTGATGTCCTCACACATTCCCCAGACTCACAGATTAACAGAATCATCATGTTAGCTAGTGTTCAGCCTTCAACACTTGAGTATAACTGATAAATTCATCATGGTTCTAACTGTGTGATTCTGAGCAGTAATAGCCACTTCTTCCTCTGACATTCATTAGCATACGCAATGTAAACAAAAGTGTGTGTTTTCCTGTCTCCTTTTTCTGGACTAGAAGTGAATTCACCCACATCAACCAAAGCAGAAAATAACTTATGGGTGTGCACTCTATCTCTGCGTTGTAGTTCATTCCAGATATAGTCAAGTTGATGTAGTCAGATACTTCTTTGGGCTGCCAGCTCACAAATAATGACACAGGAACTTAATTGTGAAAGCAGGGCCTTATCTTAGGCGTGTCCTACTAGCTCTTATAACTGAAATTAACCTGATTTTATTAATCTGAGTTTAACCATATGGCTTTTCACATTCTTTCATTCTGTGTGTCCAACTCCCACCATGTCTGTCTGGCATTTCCCCTGCTGCTAGATCCTCCTCCTCTTCCTTTCTCTATCCAGAAATCTTGTATACACCTCCTGCCTAGCTATTGGTCTTTCAACTTTTTATTACACAAATCACAGCAGTACATCTTCACACAGTGTACAAATATCTCATAAGTTGATAACCAAGAAGAACCTTCACAGTGATTTTCTTTCTCCGACATTCTGCATGCATCTCAGGTGCTATGAAAGCCATCCAGCAGGAGTGAAGCTGCTTGGTCAATACGAACTTGATTTCTCATGCCTGATGCCCAAAGTGTGGTATCTTCAGCAAGAGAGTCTTTTCATCAAGCTCTGGTGGATAACCAAGAGCAATGGCAATAAATTTCTTTTTTCCCATTCTATGTTTTCAAAATGCTTGCTTTGTAGCTATATTTCCATAATTTCTCAGGAACAAAAAGTGGGATGATATATTATTTTTTTCTAATGCTTGAATTATTAAAAATATTAAGGTATGAGATAATACCAAGGTTATTGAAACATTACAAAAGTTAATAAAGAGTTTTCCCATCCAACTTTACTCAAATTCCCATGCTAGATAAGACTGCTTTCTGGGTGGGAGGACATTCTGAGGACAGAATGCCTGCCTTTCCTAACAGTGCCCTTGGATCCAGACCTAACCCTGCTAAACCATATGCCACAAAGTGCTTACTGAACATGTCCTACCAGAAACAACACCACACCACGTAATCACAGTTAAATTGTCAAACCCAAGTATTCATATCTATGTAACAGCATTGTCTCATCTCTTAGCACCTTTCCCAGTTTCCCAATAATCACAATGGTACTGTTTGTGTCAGAAAATAAACAATCCTTCTAGTGAAAAATCCAAGCCCAGATTAACTGTAGCAATTAACCTTCCTTCTTCAGAGAATGTTCACATCTAATTGTATTTTATCAAAATAAGATACAGTGATAAGATTAGACAAACTACTGACTAGAAGAAACCACAAAATGAAAATAAAATACTCAGATGTTCTAGAATAGGAGGAACAAGTGATAATATCTGTAATATGCAGAGAAATATCACAGATATTGCATTCCACAAGAAAATTAGAATCAAATCAGAAAAGATTTGAAACAATATTCAGCTTCATACCAACAAAAATAAGGAAAATTTTCCTTTTTGCAAAATGGACAAATGGCAGGAAGTGTAAAAATGCGATATAAAATGAAACAACCTTTAAAGTGTAGACACAGATCCTCTAAACAGATTCAACAAAGGCGCTCAAGGTTTGGTGTGTCACAGTTATTTAGAAAACAATATGTCAATGCCTCTTAACAATGGCACTAAAGTCAGAATTTGAAGGTCTCCTCATGAAGTTCCATATGTTAAGTTGGTTCCTCTTGCCATGGAGATAATGGAGCTATTAGCCACTCAATGGGAAAGAATTGAGTTATTGGGGTGTGCATATTCTAAGGGACTGGAGAACCCCAGATGAGGCGAATTTCTTCTTTACACAAAAAGAGAAATTTTCTGCTAGGCAATGGTATTATAAATAAAGTATGTTAGTAATTTTAGCACCTCAGGAGAAAGCAGAGGCCAGAGGTATATTTTCTTGAAGCAAAGAATGTATGCAAAGAACATAATTGTACAGGATTTAAAGCATTCTGATGATCCTTCTAGAAAATGGATCATACAGAATATGGCATGTAGGAAATGGAGTCATGAAGATAGTCATGGGAGGAAAATGAACCCATTGGGCCACAGGGCAGTGATGACAGTTTTTATTCATTTTTTATATTAAAGCTTATATTAATGGTGCATACTAAGGTTTTGAAGTATGTGTCTACATATGAGTGGCAATAACCAACAGCTTGGAGCAGAAAACAAAACCTTGCTCTCTGAGATCCAATGGAATTTGAACACATATTTGATACTTCATGTCTCTGAGAATTAACTTTCTTTTTTTTTAGTATTTTATTCATTTTACATACCAACAAGAGATCCCCCTGTCATCCCTCCTCCAGCTCCCCACCCTGTCTCCCCTTCCAACCCACCCCCCATCCCCCCCTCCCAAAAGGTAAGTTTTCCCATTTGGCAACAGTTAAGCCTGATACATTCTGTTGAGCAGCCCCCCCCCCCCCCCCCCCCCGCATCAGGGTGAGCAAGGTGTCCAACCACAGGTAATGGGCTCCAGAAAGCCAGCTCATGCACCAGGGATAGATCCTGATCACACTGCCTGGGGCCCCTCAGACAGACCCAGCTACACAACTGTCTTCCATTTGCAGAGGGTCTAGTCTGGTCCCATGCAGGTTCCACGGCTGTTAGTATAAAGTTTGTGAGTTATTGTGATCTTGGTTTAGTTGTCTTTAAATTTCCCCATCATGATCTTGACCCCACCCCCTTGCTCATATAATCCCTCTTCCCTCTTTTTGACTGGACTCCCAGAGCTCTGCCTGCTTCTTGCTTGTGGTTCTCTGCATCTGCTTCAATCAATTACTGGATGAAGGCTCTATGGTGACAGTTAGGGTATTCAGCAATCTGATTAACAGAGTAGTCCCAGAATTCACAAGAAGAATTAATATTTTCTTAAGGAATGTAGGAGCAAGACTTCCTTCTGAGTCTCAGTTTGTTGAATCTGAGTGCTTTTCCTGAGATGCTTCATGTTACAAAGAAGTCCTGCAGCGATTTCCCCTGAAGAAATTTTGCATGCATGTCCTTTTAAAAGTTCTTAGGCTTAGAGGCACTTCTGGAAAAAATATGGTCAGATTAACATGAGTTTGCTTTATTACACCTGAAAAGCCCTGTCTGAGCTATGCAAATTGTCCCCAGCTGTATTTCTTCACAGACATAACTGTTGGTTCGGTTAGACAGAATTAGGACATGTCTCATCAATAGCATTGTAATTTGGGACCTTCAGCTTCCACCTCTTGAACAGTGGTTCTCCACCTTCGTAATGCTACAGCCCTTTAACACAGTCCCTCATGTTGTGCTGACACCATCCATAAAATTATTTTCATTGCTTCCTCATGACTATAGTTTTGCTACTTTTATGAATAAATATTACTGATATTTAGGATATCTGATATGTGACACCTGTGAAAGTGTCATTTGACCCCCAAAGGTGTTGAGAACCACAGGTTCAGAACCTTTGATCTTGAATGTTGGATTACACACATATGCCATAATAGGCAGCAAAACCTATATCCCTGTTTTTACTTTGTATGTGTGGGGTTTTTTTTGTTATTTCATTTTGTTGTCTTTGGAAAAGTTCTCATGTATACAAGAGTGACTTTGAACATACTTTGTAGCAAAGAATGACTGAACTTCCAATCTTCCTGCTCACACTTCCCAGGTGCTGTGACTGCAGGAAAGCTCGATGCTTTCAGGAGATCTTGTTATCAGCAGAATTCTGTCCTCTGACACTCACATACAGAGGTCTCAACTGCCAACCTTAGGATAAAACGTTGGAGATTTCCTTCTAGCACTTTCTGTAGGCCTGGATTTGAGAGTATATTTTGTTTAAATTTGAATTCATTATGAAATATCTTCTTTTCTCCATCTATGTTGATTGAAAGTTTTGCAAGGTTTAGTAGTCTATACTGACATCTGTTGTCTCTTAGAGTTTGCAACACATCTGTCCAGGACCTCATGGAGTCTCCATTGAGACGACAAGTGCAATTATAATAGGTCTGCCTTTATATGTGATTTGACCTTTTTCTCTTGCAGCTTCTAATATTCTTTCTTGTTTTATATGTTTAGTGTTTTGATTATTATGTGGCAAGGAATCTTTCTTTTCTGGGTCAATCTATTTGGTGTTCTCTTTGCTTCTTGTACCTTTATGGCATGTCCTTTATTTTGGGAAGTTTCATCTTTGATTTTGTTTAAAATACTTTCTGGACCTTTGATATGGGATTCTTCTCCTTCTTATATTCCTAGTATTCTTAGGCTTGTTGTTTTCATACATTGCCAGATTTCCTAAATGTTTTGTGTCAGGAATTTTTGATATTTAACATTTTCTTTAATGAAGTGTGAAGTATCTATTTCTTCTATAGTGTCTTCAGTGCATAAGATTCTCTATTCCATCTGTTTTATGTTGGGGATGTTTGCATCTATAGTTCCCATCTGCTTACCTAGATATACATTTCCAAAATTCCAACAGTTTATCTTTTCTTTATTGCTTCTATTTCTTGAACTGTCTTATTGATTTCCTTCAAATATTTAGTTTTTTTCCTTGGCTTTCTTGACATTCCTTATAGGATTTATTGATATCCTCTGATTGTTTATTGTCTTTTCCTGGATTTCTTTAGGGATTTATTCATTTCTTCTTAAGAACATCTGTCATCTTCATAAAGTTGGTTTTATTGTTATTTTTGGGTGCTTCAGGTGTGTTGGAATAGGGAAAATAACTCTTTGTTTTTACTTTGCGTGTTTTTTGTTTGTTTTATTTTGTTGTCTTTAGAAATGCCCTTAGGTAGGCCAGGGTGGCCTTCAACACACATTTTAGCAGAGAATGGTTGAACTTCTGATCCTCCAGCTCACACTTCCCAGGTGCTGAGATAGTGGGAGTATTTCATGCCATCAGGATATCTCATTGCTATCAGCAGAATGCTGTCCTCTGTTGTTCAGGTGTACAGGACTTACCTACCTTTAGGCTATGACTTTATTTGGAAGCATAAGGAACATTATGATCCTAATCCAAAGGTCTGTAATCACCAAAAGGCTAGAATCTTGAAAGATTATAAAGACTTAAATATCCTCAAAACCACAATCTGTGAAACTTTATTTTTGAAATCTTACAGCCTAAATCGCCCAACTTACAAAGTCTCACAAGGAAAGAAAGACTAGAGAACACACCACCATGAGCAGACATGTCTGAAGACAAATTACTGGGGGAGAAATCAGCCACAAGGATGCCAACAATAAAAATCTTCAATGTGAAAATGTATAAATTCTGTTGGAATTCTTGTCAGCTGATGAAGTTCTGGATTTTAACCATTGAAGCCACCTGGTTTCCTACTCTAAGGCTGAACCAGGGACATCAGGGGAAAGTCATAATTCATCCTCAACCTTTCTACATGACACTGGAACTCAGCTCAGCTTCCTCAATGAAATCAACCACATAAAGGTGCCAACAACTCCATCACCCTGTGCATGCTGGGTTCAACTATGCACAGTTTCTGTTTCTTGATATAGGTATTATCCTCTTTTCCTTTCTAGACTACAGTTATTGGAGTTTATTCATGGAAAACTGCCGCGGACTGGATCTCAGCTGGACCACCAGACCAAGGGAGAACGGGTTGAAGGTACTCAGGATAAGTGGGATTCGGCGAGTGACAGACAGACACAGACACAAGAGTATGCTGTGAAACTGCTGTAATTTTACTCAGACCAAGCAGTGAATTTTATACAGTCATTTGAGGAAACATGGCAATCGGCCAGTAGGGTGTTAGATATAGAATCAACAATGTACTTACACAATTTTCTCAGAATGATTAAAGATCTCATGAATACATACTCTATTCCTCTTTTGTGGTTCCTCATCCAGACAGAGAACATTACGGCCCTAGCTGAAGTTTTCCTTCTACAATCATTGAACCTCTGTTCCGTATCAAAATTAAACCCTTCCCACAATCGTTCTAACCATGGTCTTATTTGTGTGAGAATATTTAACCTTTGCCTGCAGGTGTGAAGGCACCTGGGGGGTTGGGACCTAGCTAATCTTTCCATGAACTGTAACTTATGCCATTCTGTTTTCATACCTTTATGATTCACCCACCGGTTCCCATGTTTATCATAAGCTCCCGTAAAAGGTAATGGTTCTAAATAATTATTATGTCTAGGATTAAAGTCAGGAGGTTGCCACCATCGACCCTTGATGAGAAATTCTATTTGTTCCTGGATAATTCTTGTAGCAATGGCTAATTCCCGTAACTGCTTCCTCGCAGCTGCTGTTGGCTGCACGTGTGGATTGCCTATGAGTCCCTGAATTTTTACTTTCATTCACTCTTCGCTAGAATCTTCGTCCTTCTGAGTCATAAGTTCTTTTTGCTCTAAATCATTCATGAATTTCCCCAAACTTTTGGGACCCTCTTGAACTGTTTGCCTAAAAGCTTGAATCATAAGTGGGGGTATTGAAGCCACTTCTGAGGAATCATTATTATCTTTATGGGGCACATCAGGAATATTGAGAGCTAACTTCCTGGAATCAATATACAAGGAAACAGCAATAATCACGGCTGCAAAGAGAAGAAGGCAGAGTGCCAGCCAGCCTCTGCAAGCAGATTTTCATGGTTCCGTGTAGCCTGGCACCATGATTCGGGCTGATTGATAAGGGGTCACCTGGGGCATAGACCCGAGGGCCGCGAGCCCCCCTTTCCCACGTAACTACCTCATCCAAGGCATTTGTCACACGGGCGACACCGTCGTGGGCATGGCAGAAAACATCTGTATTTTGTAATCTATTTGTCATCCTGTCAGGCCAGCTTCCACATAACCACCTCTACTTCCTAATTTCTCAGTGTCCTGTGCGTAGAGCTCTGAAGAGTATAGTGTTACGACATAGGAATAAGTATAGGAGTTTGATGTGAACCATTGTGATCAAATGGTGTACATTCTTAAACTGGAAGCACTCATGGTAAGGGAGATGGCTGAAAATGATGCACTTACCATGCAAGCCTAATACATGAGCCTGAAACCATAGCGGGGTAGAAAAAAGTAAGAAGAAATGGCAGGTTGCTGACATGAACCCCTGTAGAGATGAGCACTGGAGAACAGAGAATGTTTAAAATATGTAGTACCAGATATACTGGTGTACAAAGCTCCTAATAAAAAGGAATCTTTCTCAAACAAGGCAAAAATAAAGAACTAAAAACTAAGCCCTCTATTGTCTACTCAGGATATGGAACTGAGGCAGAAAACATGAATAAGAGGCAATTGTATTACAGTTCCACTCATTTATTTAATATATATCAGGTAAAAATTATAAACTACCATAAGACATTTAAAAAATGTTAGTGGGCATATAAATACTCAACTTCTTTACCCACACGTGGCACTGGAATGTGACAACAGGTAGACAGAACAATTCAGAGGTTACATGTCACATCTTCAATGGCTACTTGCTGTCTGGAAACTACATGCTTCTTCATGTGCACATGAGATACCGAGCTTTAGCCCTGCTAGCCTCTGGTGAGGAAGTACACAGTTCAGTCTGATTTGTGGCAATTCCTCTTGTGACGGTGGTATGTGGATGACTGGCGGAAGCTATGACTACACAGGGAGCAGGTGTAGGGCTTCTCTCCTGTGTGAATCCTCTATGAACCTTCAGATTGGTTTGAGAGCTGAAAGACCTTTCACATGTACTACATTTGAAAGGCCTATTTTCCATGTGTATGACCTCATGTACTCTCAGGTGTGAGCGTCTATAAAAGCCTTTACTACACTCGGTACAGAAAAATGATTTCTCCTTCTTGTGTATCTTCTGTTCTAAAAGCCCACTGGGATAATTGAAGATTCTGGGACATTCCTCACATTTGTATGTATCTGGTTTTCTATGGAGTCTCCTTTTTTGGTGACCCTCAAATGTGGAGCTTGCATCATGATTCTGGCAGTCTTTAGTCTGCTCTGGCTTCGAGATAATCTCTGGTTGTCCCTCTATATGGACACCTTCAGAAGAAGAAGCAGTCTGAGATTCTTTCTGGTACCTGAAGGAGATTTGACTTGTAATTCTGTAATTCTGAGGGTTTCCATCAGAAACACTTCTGTCTTTAGGCTCAGGAAAGTGACCTTTTTGGATAATGGGAAGGGAGTCCATCTCATTTCCAGGACTACTAATATCATCATTTGCTTCACTAGTGTTCCTGGTATTGTTTTGCCCATCTTCACTGTGTTCATGTCCTTTAGAAATAAGACAGTCTATGAAATTGTGCCCACATGGGATCCCTACACAACACCCCTCCTCTGTGCAGCTTCCTGACACTCACCTGTTGCCAAAAACATGTCTTGGGAGATTGGCAAGGGTGTCATTGCATTCTCTTGTGTTGAAGTTTTTGCTGATTGTTGGACTTTCAGAAGGCTGAGGGCTTCTTTTAAGGACATATTCTCAGAAAAGAGGGCTTCCTCCCCCTGCATTGAGATATGAACCTGTAAACAAAGCCAGATAAACATTGTCAATGAGTCTGTGGATCTGTGGATGATAGATAACCTGCCCTCCAACTGTAGTGGGTAGCCATTCCAGCTTTGATCTGGAAGTTTCAACCCCCATTGAGACTTCAGAAACTGTCATGCCTACAAGGTGGGGCCAAGGGAGGCTCTGGAGACTCGAGATCTGGATGGGTCAGCTCTCTCCCTGTTCCGGGACCCTGGATGGTGGAGGTTGACTGAGCAGAGCTCCAGAGAACACCGCTGGACTGCGATACACCTTCCCCATCCCCAAAGAGCAAAAAACAAACAACGAGTTATCTCTTTAATGATATACAAGGGTTTCGCCAGATATTGGTGAAATTATTAAGGCCACTCCACGTAGTTAAAAGGAAGATTTATTTAGTGGATAACTTACAAATGAAGGGATAGGTAGGTCGTGGGGTCTGCCAAAGTCTCAATGGGGGTTGGAACTTCCAGATCAAAGCTGGAATGGCTACCCACTACATCCAACTGATTGTATGGCATCACTACCATCTCTAATGATGTTATTCTGTTATTCACAAGTTATGTTCTCTAAAGTCAATAGTTACTATGTAGTTACTATTGACTATATAAGTCTATTGGTCACTGTTCCCAGGGAAAAGGTAAGGTTAGGTTTCTGCAATGTGTGGTCACAACATTTTCTTCAACTGGTTAATTGAACGAGTAAAGATGAGGTTGGTCCAAACTGGAAAATAGAGACTTTCCCCTTCAAAAATGTCTTCTCCCTATCCCAAGGATTGTCCACCATCACTCCCAAGCTATGGCAACTATAACAAAATTGCTGTATTAGTGAAATACATCAAGGTTTGATAGGTCAAATCAGCAAGAAATTTGGACAATGACATCTTGAAATGTCTGTATGAAGTGTTCGAAAAATTTCACTAACTTGGCCTATCAGTGATTGAGCATTATGCAAACCTAGGCAATGAAAGAAGATCCAATGTAATTACATCTATATTAAGATTTTTGGTTTTGAAAATTTGTATTGCAGCACCATTATTCATCAAGGCATATCTTATGGGTGTGTCAGTGTTGAACATGCATTTGTATTTCAACATCAGAAATCAGACTCTACCATCCTACCAATTAAGTTTTATAGACAGAGGATCTTAATGATTAGTAGCAGACAACTGGGACAAATATTAAGTGAATTAAATCCCCAGTTTCTGCCTCCCAGGTCCTGGGATCACAGGTTACTTCTGAGAATCAGAATCTTAAATGTATGCTGAGATTCCAACTCAGTACTCATGATTAGAATGTATCCAGCTCCCTAAATGAGCCATCTTCAAAGCCCAAGTTATCTTTTCTAACCTGATAAAGGCTTTGCTCAGATGTCTTCTCCCAGTGTCTCTGCCACCATGTAAATAATTTCATTATAATTATATCCATCCAACAATCCATGGGCTCTTTTCTGTTTCATTCATAGTAATTAAGAACAGTAGATAGTCTCATTTGGAAATAGGTCAGGGGCGGGGGGCAGAGTGGTACAGTCTTATCAATTAAAAACTACAACAACTTTCTACTATTCCTCAAATATAAATGACTGTCTTGATTGCTGACTAAACCATTTCTCAACCAAGGTACTCACCATGACAGGAGACTTCAAGCACTCATCAGTCAGACCCTCCATGAATCTCCCCATGTTTCTGTCACTTGATTCCCATTTCTCTTTAAAGGCAAAATTGTCCTTGCATTTACCAGTGATGAGAAACTGCTTCAAGACAAGTTGAGAAATTATCTGCTCCTTGCTCTGCTTTTCTTGCTGCAACCAGGAGGCAAACATCTCCCAGAGTGCTTGCAACTCCTGCTTTGCACAGGAACCATTGTCATTTCGGGGAAAGTTGAGCTGAGCAATTGAGGAGTTAAAGACACCTTCTTCCCACTGCAGAGGAGAAACCTGGGTTGGAATAAACTCCGTGCAGTCTAATAAAGGGTCATCTTTTGGTAAGTGAGGTTTAAAGGAGTCTCTGAACTGTGAAGCCATTCTGTTGAAAGTCCTCAACAATTCAACTTTGTCAGTCAAGTACGTGTCTTGTGACTTGAAGATCTGTTTTAACAACTTGTGGATGTGTTAATGCTATAAGTGAAAAAGAGAAAGGACACATAATTAATTCAAAGATTAACTAAGAGTCTTGTCACTGATGTTTCCATTATTTCTTAAGAGTAAATACTTCATTGAACTCCCACACAAATTCTTCAAGAGATCACAACAAAGAGAAGATGTGAGTGTAACAGTACTTGACTCAACAGGGAGAAAATTCCGTGGTTGAGGATGGCAAGACCTGAAATAAGAAAACAGCAAGGTATGCAGTAGCACAGGTGTATCTGTTCACCCTTTGAAAAATGTACAGTTATTGTTTCTGAACCTCAAATGTTTAGTTTA
This sequence comes from Peromyscus aztecus, assembly GCA_902168405.1. Lineage (NCBI taxonomy): Eukaryota > Metazoa > Chordata > Mammalia > Rodentia > Cricetidae > Peromyscus > Peromyscus aztecus. Next base: position 6,588 of record CABHPQ010002195.1, on the reverse strand, counting down.
ACCCTTGTCTTCCATTCCAAAATGCCCCAGAGCAATACTTTCACACAAAACAATAAAAGCCAATGACCAGCAACCTTCAATTTACAGGGCACAAAAAACATGTTCATAAAAAAAAGAAGCACATTCCTATTCTTAGGTAGCCCTCAGAATTTTAAATGTAACACCCTTGAACAGAAAGTTTGTCCAAGTCAGGGAATGGTGCCAACTGCCTTTATTCCCATCACTTAGGAGGCAGAGGAAGACAGATCTCTGTTAGGCAGGCAGATCTCTCAGAATTCAAGGCCAACCTGGTCACATAGTGATTTCCAGGACAGCCAGGACTATTTCATATAAAAAGCCTGTTTTCTAAAAAAAAAAAAAAAGAAAAAGAAAGAAAAAAAAAAAAAAAAAAGAAAGGTTGTCAAAAAGATTACACTACACCTTTAAGATATTCCCATAATTATGATGCAGAATTTCCTACAACTCACAAGTAATCACACATGAATACACACACACACACACACACACACACACACACACATACTATACTCAAGGTAACAAAGAAGGATAATGTTTCTCCAAACTTAACTCTTTCTTAGGTGAATCTCAAGGATGATTCCAGGAAGCAGGGAGAGGTAGAGTGTGTTTCCAGTCCTCTACTCTGCTTAATCTGAAGTTCTTTTCAAGTTGACTCCTTTTATAGTGCCTGGCTTCAGTGAGTAAATCTGTTTGCTAATGAAGATGAGAATAAGATTGGTTCAGACCTCCTGTGTCTGGGTGTGAGAGCCAGTAATTTCTTCCTATTACTCTTTCAGTAGAGCAGGAGGGTCTCCATTGTCAGCACAGCCTGGTAACCTAGGAAGACCAAGGTCAGCCTGACCTATGGGAAGATGGTGCGTAACTAGAACAGCAAAAACAAGTAAGCAAACAAAAGAGGGGAAACACAGTTTTCCCTCTGGTTGAATCAGAGATGGAATCTTACCTCAGCCCCAGATCTGCACCACTATGCAATGCTTGAGGCTTTCATGGAAGGAGAACACATCCTAAGCAAGCATAGTCAGTCACTGTAGTGAAAGGGGACAATACCACACTGAAAGGGAATATCAAGATTGGCAATTTAGTCCCATGACTGCTGACACATGTCTCATTCAAAACTTGTTAAAATTTTCTGATATCTAGAAAGTTTGGGATCCCAAATATTGCAGTGAGCAAGGTGAAACCCCTGGCAGTGGAATGAGACACAGAGAGAGAAGGGCCCAGGAGGTGTCTGAAGCAGAGCATAGAAAAGACAGGCTTTCCTGGGCTCATCACTGTGGGTAAAGCAAAGATGTTTTAATTTTCAGATACATGGTGTTTGATAGATAGGATGTGAGGAGTATACTCTGGGGAAAAATTAAAATGTATATCCAAAATGGGAGGATTTTTGATGTATTTTCTTTTTTTCCCTTGTATTTACTTTTCTTTTCCTCTTTTTTTCCCCCGGTGTTGAACAGTGATCCTAATTAGTCTTAAGAATAAAAACCTGGAGTCAGATATTGAGGGTGAAAGCTGAAAGATCAGAGAAGCAGAGCAGCCAGCCACGTCTTACCTCTGTGAAATCTCAGACTGAATGTGTTGGGATCCCGTGTCTATGAATCCTTAGACTGAATGGGCACCGAGATCCTATCTCCACCTGCTTTATAAGCCTGTCTGCACCTCCCTAGTGCTGGGAATAAAGGCTTGTGCTTCTACCACCTGGCTCTGTTTCTCCTTTGGACTGGATCAATCTCCAGTAGCCCAGGGTGGCCTTGAACTCCTGATCTTCCTGCTTCCCCTTCCCAAGTGCAGGGATTAGTGGTGTGTGCCACCACTGTTAGGCCTCTATGGTTTACTATTGGCTATTTCTGTCCTCTGGTCTCCAGGCAAGCTTTATTTGTCAGAACACAAACAAAATATCATACAACAGGTGTGGCTTGTTTTGGCAAATGGGCGACTTGTAGGCTAGTCTGCTCCCAAATTTTTTAGGTGGTTGAGAATGACCTCGAACTACAATCTTATGTCTTCAAACAACTCAGGTCTGGGGTTCCAGAGTTGCCTCACTGTTTCAAGGATCCTTTTTTGTTGTTTGTCTTTTTTTTTTTGTTTTGTTGTTGTTGCTGCTGCTACTGTTCTGCTTTTTGAAATATTGTCTCCCTTTGTGACTCTGGCTACACGGGAACTAATATGTAGACCACATTGACCTCAAATTCACATACAATTTCCTCTGACTCCTAAGTGCCGGAATTAAATGTGTGTGCCATTATCAATGGCTTTCTCCAAGCATGCAAATTGTTAAGTTCAATTGTATCACCTGACATTCACAGATTGAGGTCTTATTACCTAGGACTTTGGTCTTGTAGCAGAATGAGATTAACATTCACACAAAAGGCAAAACTCAAAATTCCGTCTTCCAAGACAAGGCTGAATACTCAGTGACTAAAATTTTTATAGTCTGAAGTCTTCTAAAACCACAACACAAACAATTTTGAATGTTAAATCCTCAAGCTGCAATTCTCGTGGGAGAATAAAAATGTCAGGTGATTGGGAAAGAATTCCAAATTCTGAAAAGATTAGCCAAAAGGTATAACAATGATTAAATCTCCAGTATAAAAATTTTGTTTCTCTGCATTGATATTCATTCCTGTTTATGATAATCTGAATTTTAATAAATTAAAGTAACGTTGGTCAGAAGAAGTATTCCTATGAAAGCAATTATTTTCATGGGAATAACAAACATGCCACTGTGTGTCACTATTTCCTTGCTTCATGAGAATTGCAGGGGATACATTTCAACCTAACAATTAGAATGCTTGCTGAAAGTTAGTGGCCTTTAATCCCTTCATACACCTTTAATCCCAACACTAAGTAAACACAGGTAGGTGGATAACAGAGTTGAGACCAGGCTGGAGTCAGTTCCAGTATAGCCAGGGCTACAGAGACAGAAAGTCTCTCAAAACAACACTAAAGGGAAAAACAAACAAAAAGCATGCTTGAGGGATGGAGGCAATCTTGAACCCCAGAAATGAGGAGTAGAAACCATAGCACTAGAATGCAAAGTCATCCACAAATACTTAGTCAGTTTGAAAGAAAACTAGGCTGCAAGAGAACATTGTGCAACAACAAAGAGAAAGATTAAAAACTAATCACCAAAGAAAAAATGTAAAGAAGGAAAAAAGAAGAGAAAACAAAAAAAAGCCACCTTGTTCTTTTTGGCCACACAATTTTAATTCCTCCCCAGATCACAGCATTCACATCATGTGTATCAAACATCATGTTTTACCAAATGAAAACACTTGCCACTCTCTCTGCCAACAGAGATGAGCTTGCTTTAGTCTCTGCTTTTTGTATGTTGTGTTCCAGAGCCCTCCTGGGTGCTTCCTGCTCTCTGTCTCATTCCAGTTCACTATATTGAAGAAAATGGACTTGACCTCTCTGAGCAGCTATCAATCATAAATAGCTCCCTGTTTAGGGGTGGAAATTTAACATTTTTTTAATCAAAAGTACATTGAAAATGCAAGGAAGAAGGAAGACATGAATAAATGGTGAAGGGAAAAATGAAGAAATGAAGAGAAGAGTTCTACTTTAATGAGAGAAGGAATCAAGGATAACTTTTGGGATCATGTGGACATAATCAGATTTTCTCAGAAAGTGGTTGACACAGGCTATTCTGCACCTAGCAGTAAACACCCTCCTATCCCTGTTAAAATCTTTTCAAGTCTCAATCCCAATCACAGCAACATGGTCATTTTTCTGTACCTATTTAAGTCTCAAGTTTATAAATATCCATATCTTGATAAGAAAATAATTCTCACCTGCATGCTGTGTGGTGCCACAGCAGCAAGTGCTGAGCTAAAAGGCTGAGTCTGTCCTGTGTTGAGATGAGATTCTGGGCCCTGAGTTATAAGTTTATTGTTCCCAGGTCCCCTTTTCTACTACAGGAGTTATTTTCAGCTCTATTCTAGAGCCACAATACCATCTAAAGGGCTCAGAAAACTTGCAAATGACTTTCCACTAATTACATGTCAGTGTAAAGGTGTCCAAGTCACAGGAACAAATCCAGTGAAGCAATTAGAGGGAAGTAGAAAGAAAACATCTCTGTGAGCCCACGGTGTCTCAAGGAGGGATGCAGAAGGCACAAAGAGCCAATATCAAGAATATGAAGTTGATGAATATAGGAGAGCCCTTTCCAATGCCTAAACATCCATAGAGATATTTTTAAACTCCAAAGAGCAATGGAGTAATAGGCAGGAAAGAAGGAGATGCAATGAATAGTCTTTGTTACCCTCTCTTCAAGCCACATTATCTAAAATATAGATTAACTTCACTGTGCAATAGTTATACATTCTTTTTCAACTATAATATACTCTATTCCATTCATAATGTAATTTATATGGGTAGCTAGTTTATGGGCTGTTATTTAGGATTATTTTTCTCTGAGTTTCCTTTTCAACAAATTGTAGAGCACACATGCATGTTTGCTTATACAAAATGAAAACAGAATTATGATTATTGCTTTGGCTTTGAAATACATTATTTTTATGATTTAAGAATGTCAAAAATGAATACAATGCACTTTAATCATGCTCACCATTTTACTTGTCCTCCTAAATGCACTAAATCCACCACACCCCCCAAAACTCCCAACTTCATGTCCACTACCTTTGATAGCCCACCTAGTCCAATTTCTGCTGTCTATATTCACATAGGTGTTGGGGGACATCCACTGGAGCTTGGCTGACTGTTGTGGATGATTGATTGATAAATAAAACACTGATTGGCCAGTAACCAGGCAGGCAGTATAGACGGGACTAGCAAAGAGGAGAATTGAGAGAACAGGAAGGCAGAGAGGAGGAGACGCCAGCCTGCTGTCCAGGGAGCATCATGTAAAGGCAGGAGGTAAAGCCACGGAACACGTGATGACATATAGATAAACAGAAATGGGCTGAGTATAAGAGTAAGAGCTAGACAATGGTAGGCCTGAGCTAATGGCCGAGCAGTTTAAACAATATAAGCATCTGCATGTTTATTTTATAAGTGGGCCACCAGACTGCCAGGGCTTGGCAGGACCCAGAGAGAAAAACTCTAGCTACAGCTGACCTACTATTTCCCATACCCTTAAGGAAAACTGACCTTCCATCCATAAAAGACATGGACTGCCCATAGCTCCTCAGTTAGGCCTGGAGTCTAATGACACCCTCCCTCATGTTAGAATGTTGACTGGCTTTATTTTGCTAGTCTTATACAGGCCACCACAACTGCTGAGAGTTAACTACACCCATTCCCAGATTTCCAGGGGGGAAACAAGTATATATCTCTTCCACTGAAGATATAACTTTGCACATTTAACGTGGTTTCCTTAGTGCTCATCTGTAAGCAGTAGAACCTCATGCCCTCTACAATTTCCTGTTTTTGTGTAGTTTCCTCAATGACTGAAACATTGCATCCTGTTTGGAAGCTCCTAAAACAGGAAGGTAAAGAACTCCAAACAGCTTTAGGAAGCCCCTGAAACTGACCAGATTCAGTAAGCCCCTCCTTGCCACAGTAAACAATAGAATCTGAGAGTTCCTCTCAGAGGAAGTATAGCTGAGCCGGACAGAGGTGCTTGGCCTTGTTGAGTTGCCAAGACTCAGATGAGCTGAACTTCAAAGAAGACACTTAGAGATGACTTTGAGACCAGACCAGCTACCTGGGAAAAGAAAAAAAAAAAAAAGCTTATACCAACTGAGACACTGGAAAGGGACACTCTCCACCCTGTTGAGCTGCCTGCAGGCTTTGCAGTGTGCTGCAGGTTTCCCAGTTTTGTGAGCTGACACCTGTGCTTGGATGGGCATTAGTGACGTAGCTGTCTTTGAGTAATTTTGAGTCCTGTAAGTAAACCCTCACCCATATTCCTGTAAGTAACTCCAGTGAAGCTCACTGGTTCACCAAATTGGACTCTGGGGGTATCCATGCTGTGGTCGGACATGGGTCCCCTATCTAGTGTGAGCTGACATGTGTGTTGCATCTCCCCAGGAAGAGTTTTGTTACCTAACACACTTTCATTAGTTGATAGACATCTAGGCTCATTCCGTTTCCTTGCTATTATGAACAGGGTGGCAATAAACATAGTTGAACAGCTTTCTCTTTCGAGTGTGTGTGTGTGTGTGTGTGTGTGTGTGTGTGTGTGTGTGTGTGTGATGTGTGTATGAGTTTTTGTGTGAGAGTGTATGTGTGCTGTGGGATGTCCTGTATACTGTGAATATATGTTGCTATGATTGATTGAGAAATAAAATGCTGATTGGCCAGTAGCCAGGCAGGAAGGATAGTATAGGCAGCACAAGGAGAGAGGAGAATTCTGGGAGGTGGAAGGCTGAGGCAGGGAGACACTGCCAGCCACCACGAGAAGAAGCATGATGTAAGATACCTGTAAGCCATGAGTCATGTGACAAGGTATAGATTTATAGAAATGGGTTAATTTAAGATATAAGAACAGATAGCAAGAAGCCTGCCACAGCCATACAGTTTGTAAGTAATATAAGTCTCTGTGTGTTTACCTGAGGGATGGGAGTGGGAAAGATTTGTCCCGACTGCCAGGAAGCTGGGACAAAGAAA
>CABHPQ010002194.1:30532-42184 GCA_902168405.1 Peromyscus aztecus | reverse complement strand
GCACCTGTCTTGCACCTCTTCCCTACTTTGGAGCCAGGTGGTGTTTGACTTGAGAGCTGTCCTTTACTTTCTGCCCCATGGCTTTAAGAGTTTGGACGCCAGGGTTCGGTCTTTGATGGTTCACTGTCGCCTGGGCCCTCACCTGCGAGTTGGAATGGTCAGCACCCCTTACCTGCCCCTACTCCGGCTGTGTTCACGCGTCCAGCGTTGCTGCTTCACTGAGGCCTGACCGCTCGGGTTGTAGATTAACCCCGATTGAGTTGCCGGTGTGTGTGTGTGGGTATGCATGTGGGTGCAGTCTGGTTCAGGCTGCTCAGCAACTGTGTTTGGGAACTCACATTGCAGGGGGCAGACCCCTTACTGGGAACAGGGGGGGGGGGGGGGGGCTGGGACTGGCCTTTAGCTGCCTCTAGATTTCTGGGGTCAGTGACTGGGCAGAGGCTGGTGTGGACCAGTCTTACTACTTTGGGCACAGCCTCCTGGAGTGGCAGGGCCTGTTTAGAATGTTTCCATGGTGTGTGCAGTGGCCCTTAGGTGGGATTTTCCATCTTGACCCGGAATGTGCTCTGGGGGTGGATTTCCAGGGCCCGGGTCTGACTGAGTACACTGCACCTGCCCCCTGCCTCAGTGCATTCTCTCAGGCCCTCCGATCTGCTGTGGGTCTTGGAGGAGGGAATCAGATAAGTCTTGCTTGCCATTGGAGGTCTCAGTCTGGGTGGAGATGGACCCAGCCTGAGCAGTGGCAATAGTGTGAGCAGAGATGCCCTAGTCCAGACTCTGGTCCTTTTGTAGCGTGTATTTGAGGAGAGCTTGATGATGGAGGCTCTGATCTTACCGTGCATGCTGCTTCAGAGTGGCCAAAAGTGCTCACAAGCTAGAGTGGAGCCTTCAGATTTATAAGGGAGGCATGGGTTGTGAAAGCCCTTGGCATTAGGCAGAGGAGATAGGCTTCCAGGGGGCAGAACTGGTGTCCCAGTGTTCCATATGAAGTGTCTAGAAATATGGAAACACTTAAATCTGCCCTAGGAGTATGATGAGTCACGTATCCCTGGTATAAAACTGCCACTGTGAGTTCACATGTGCCTGCTACAGTGTGTCATCATTTGCTTCTCAAGTTTTAACACCCATTTGTAACTTGCAGAGGCAGCTGTTCAAGTTTTAAGAAAAATAATCTGAGTCCCACAGGAGTGCGTGTGCGAGGACGCTTGTGTGTGTGTTTCTCCAGCTAGGACTTTTTAAAAGGGGAATTTGCCATGTTCATCAGGTAGGGGAAATGGGGGAGCTTAGTGGGGGAGGAACAGGGTCCTGCTTGGACCTAGTACCCTCCCTCAGGGACGGATGGTGGGTTAGAGGGTGACTGGAGATGAGCCTGTGACTTTTCCCCAGGAGACGTGAATAGAATTCTATTCACTCCAAAGAGAGCACCCAGGACTGGCTTGGTGAACTAATTAGTTTATTGGGGTTATTAACAGGAGCATGGGTGTAACATCAAAAGCCCAAACTAGCATGGGTGATGACTCATGGAAGCTGCATCCATGGAGCTCCCTGCACAGCTTGCAGGGAGCTCAGCCAGAGTCTTCTCTCTCCATCGGTTGTTTACTGTTCATGTAACCTCAGGGAAGGACCTGGTGAGTCTTGTAACTTTCTTAGCTTCCAAGCCTCCTGTGTTCAGAGAGTTTCTCAAGTTTTATGAGCCCCTTCCCTCTAAGAGGGAATGTCTCAATTCTAGGGAATTAGCCCCCATAGGCAACTTAACTGTGATGGTTCAAGCAGAAGTGATGAGTCTTGAGTTGAGGCTGTGGTGTGTGGGTGAGCTGTCTGGGATGGGAGTTGCAGAGTAGGAGTCAGCAGGCAGGGTGCTCTTTGGACATGAAACAGAGGCAGAGACTTATGCTGGGGAGACTTATGGAAGAGGCTGGGTCTGCAAGGATGCTCCAGCCTGTTGGGACCAAGGACAAAGGCCCAGGAGCTGCAGAGTAGTCTGAGGACCCAAGAAAGGCCCTGGGGCAGTGAGCAGCAAATATAGCTGAGCACTGTGGGTGGAGGATGGCGCTAGAGGTTGCACAGACCTTGGTCACCAGCTCTTTGAGCCCGAGGCTACTTCCCTTTGTCTGACCCCCAGATGTACCGATGGCTGTCCACCCTTACAGGAGCACCCACACAGACTCCGAGCTAGTTGGTGGTAGAGAGTACAGCTTGGTCTTGAACAAGGATGATGGACAGAGTCCCAGATGGGTGCTTGAAGGAGGGCTGTGTGGTTTCTCATATTCCACGTCTGTGACAGGGGCCTTGGTGTGAGGATCTCATCGTGTCCTACAAGCCAGTGGTGGCTGCTCCTCTTGGTTTGTGGCCAGACCTTGTGGAGGCAGGTACTCTATCATCCCTATGTAGGAAGCAATGGGGACTAGAGGTACTCAGCATGGAAATATGCTGAAGGAGTTGGTCAGTTCATCCACTCCCCCCACCCCGGGATAGGGTTTCTCTGTGAAACAGTCCTGGCTGTCCTGGAACTCACTCTTTGGACCAGGCTGGCCTCGAACTCACAGAGATCTGCCTGCTTCTGCCTCCCGAGTGCTGGGATTAAAGGCGTCCGCCACCTTAATCCCGGCCAATTCATTCACTTTCGAACACACAGACCTTAACAGCATGTGACTAAGAGATGGTCAAGGAAGCCTTGGAGGAGGGAGAGGACAGGGCAGTGTAGTGAGATAACTAGGGAGGACTGTCTGCAGGAGATTTGAGAGACAAGCACTTTGCTTAGAGCAGACTGGAGATACTTTGAAACATTTCCTCTCAGTTGGGGCTCAGTTTCCCTGTGTTTAAACCAAGATGTGAGCCAGGCGGTAGTGGTGCATGCCTTTAATCCCAGCACTCGGGAGGCAGAGGCAGGCGGATCTCTGTGAGTTCGAGGTCAGCCTGGTCTACAGAGTGAAATCCAGGATTGCCAGGGATACACAGGGAAACTCTGTCTTGAAAAACAGAAACAAAACAACAACAAAAGAGTACATGCTGTTCATGCAGAGGACCTGATTTCCAGCACCCACACCAGGCAGCTCACAGCTGCCTGTGACTGTAGCTCTAGGGGGATCCAATGCCTCTGTCCTCTGCAGGTACGGGTACCACCACACCCACACCGTACATATAATTAAAAGTAAAATAATAAAACAAGGGGAATTGGCCCAGCCTCTTGGCCAGTGCAGTGAACAGGCTAGCTGATCTGGTTAACAAAACTGTCTGAAGAGCCATCTGAGAGCAAGGAACCAGGAGGCTGGGGTGGATGGCTGCAGCCTGAGGTCAGGCCGAGGCCCAGGAGGCTTGCAGTGAATTGTTCCCTGGAGATGTCATCCTCAGCTAAGCTGGAGCCTCTGGGTCCCCATGGTCAAAGCAATACAGTCCCTCGGTACTAACTGCCAAGAGCCGGGTGTCAGAGGCCTCATGGTGAGAGAAAGCAGACTCACCTTATCTGCCTGCCTTTCCCAGAGCCAGTGTGATAAGGGGGCTTAATGCTTTGGGGAGAAGTTTGGATCGAGTCCTCAAAAGCTGTGGTGTGAGTGGAGATGGGCTGGGGCAGCAGTTTTAACCATTCTAGATAGGGGTTCTGCCCTGTGTGGGCTGTGCTGGGCCCACATGTGAGCTCCCGTGTCTCGGTCTCGCAATGCTGTTCCTTCCCTCGAACAAAATGTCAAAAACTTTCCAACGAGAGGGTCCCATCTCTCAGTCCCTGAAGCCACATTCATCTCGTCCCCTGCCTCCCCCGCTGAATTCCCAGGCCTGGGCTCCCTCACGGGGCACCTCCCCGTCCCTAAAACAGAGCCGAGGCCGTGGGAGTAGGAGGCCAGCTCAACAGGACCCATCCCCAGCCCTGGGGCTCCTCTGTGCTTTCTGCTCTGGTGTAAGCACACAGAGGGTTCCCCAAGCTGTGCCTGGGCCAGGCTGCCTCAAACAGGAAGGCAGTGGCTGGCTATCCGGGGAACAGATTAGCAGCCTCAGAGAGGGCAAGGGTTTCTGAGAAGAGCTTGCTCCAGCCCAAGCTGGGCTCAGTTCTTTCCTTTTGGGGCTCTGCCCTCTGCGAAAGTCCCACTGGGTGTTCACCTCAGGCTTTATGCCCTTTTTCTTCCCGCCGCCGCCGTCTGGCTGAGATGCACCCAGTGGGGCTCATCCCCTGGGACGGAACACTTGTCATGAGTTATCCTCTGCAAGGCCAGGTGCTTTGTGGACAGAGCCCTGGATGGCAGGAAGGGACCCCTGGCCTCAGATGTTATTTTGATCACTGCTTTGAGCCATTGTGTGAGTTCGGGAGCCTCTTTCTCCTATGCCAGGCTGGGCTCCCTCTGTGTGGTAATGGGTTAGGAGGTTGTATTAGAATAGCCCGTTGGCCTGAAGCATAGCAGAGCCCTTTTCCCAGGCCAGAAGTGGTTGCAGTTTGGGACGAGAGGAGTCAGAAGCAGGGGAACTTGGGAGTCCCGGCTCAGCCCTATACCCTACCCTCCTCTTTGTAGAGACCACTTACTAACAGGAATCTGGCCAATACCAAGATGTAGGAGCTACTTCTGTCCAGTCCTCTGGGGTACCGTGGGGGGTGGGGACCTCTAATGTGCAGGGACAGGTGTCTATGGTGGCGGTGGTGGGGACGTGGGGGGGGGGGTGGGGGAGGTTGTAGATACTTACATTCCTGGGAAAATGATTTCATCACCAGGCTGCCCTTTGAGGCCCCTCTCTAGACCTGTGGAACCTGTTGGACAAGAGTGGGGTGGGTCAGGGTGGGGGATACAGGGACCCCAGAGCTGCTGCTTGCTCGGCCTTGCTGATTGTGGAGGCTGGGCTTCCAGCTGGAATGGCTGGTTCTCTTCCCCCTGCTGACTTAGTACCAGGCTTCTAGAGGTGACCCTCCCCACAAGTTCTGGAGTGCAAGAGATGGCAAATACCCTGTGATCCTGAGGGCGGGCTTGGCTCTCTCCCCTCTTAGATCAGAAATTGAGGGGTCTCCTCCTGTCTGAAATGCGGTGCTCTGGATTCTGTCCTCTGTTGCCTCCCCAGGACCCCACCCTACAGATGGTTGCCTCACTTTACCAGAGTCTGTTAACCTGTCAGTGTGGCTCTGTCTCTCCATCCTGGGAAAGCTGGGGCCCCCTTGTCACATGACCAGGAGTTGCCAGTTGGGGGAGCATACACAGCCGAGGAGGCTCCTAGATCCTTCCCTCGGCTTCTCCCCAGCCTTTCTCTGCCCTCCATACCTCTGATTCAGTTTCTACCATCACCAGTGACCTCTCCGTGGCTAAACACAATGGACGCATTTTCTCAGCCTGACTTTCTTTTCCTTGACCTCAGGCTCCCTTTGGACTCGGTTTCTTCCCTGGCTCGCTCAGCCTCCTGCTGGGTTTCTTCCCCCCCTCCTGGCTGTGTGCTCTCTTCTCCTGGCAGACAGCCTTCTCTGCTCCCTGACGTGCAGGTGCTTATCTGCAGGGCTCCCAGGAGCTGACGGAGGCCACGACTCTTTCCTTATCACCCATCCTTCCTTTGTTTTTGTTTTTGTTTTTGAATTATTTATTTTTATTTTATGTGCATTGGTGTTCTGCCATGGGTGTCGGGGTCCCCTGGAACTGGAATTACAGACAGTTATGAACTGCCGTGTGGGTGCTGGAAATTGAACCAGGGTCCTATGGAAGAGCGGTCAGTGCTCTTAACCACTGAGCCATCTCTCCAGCCCTGTCCTTCCTTTGCTTTACATTTGGTCTCAGATATGCTACCTGATGTCCCAGGTGCCCCTTACACCATCTTGCCCAGAATCGAAATCCTTGCCCACCCTTCCCCAACATTCTTCGGCGGACCTTCTTGTCACTCAGGCCCCAAGCCTGAGCTTGGAAGAGGTGTGGCGTCCTTCCTGCTTTCACATCTGCTCACTCTGCCGGCCAGTTTCCTTTTTCTCCAAAGCATAGAACGCTTGCCCTTGGCCTTCTCACACCTTTGGCCCCAGTTCTCCTTCAGGGACCGTGGGGCTAACTTGGGGTTATCTGTCTTCTTTAATGCCACCTTTGCTGGCTTCTGAAGTATGTTCTAAATCACACCGAAGACTCCTTGTTTAAGTCCAGCAACCCCAGACAAGTAGCTTGAGCTGCAGAGTCGTGTGGGATCACAGTACTGGGGCCTTTTGCCTCTCTGGTTTTGTTGCCACCAGCCATTCTCCTGGGAATAGCTTCTGTCATTGGGTACCTAGCTTACTGGCTTTGGGTCCATTGCCTCAGAGAACCCTCTTTGCCCCTGAGAGGCAGACTGCCTTAGGTATCCCAAGCTGACTCGGTACCATCTGTGGACCTGCTTGCCCAGGTCCCCGCTTGGATGGGTGGGCACCTCCAACACTGGCTATAGGAAGATCCGATTCACCTAGAGTCAGGGACAAACTGTTGTCTGGGAAGCCTGTGGGTCGGAGGAATAGCCTGGAAGGATCAGAGAGGCACAGCCAACCAACCACTCAGGCTACCCAGTATGGGATTTTAGCAGAACTCCAGGTTAGGGACAGCTTCTGTCCCCCTTTGCTAGGCTGATTGCCCTAACCTCAGCTCCATAGACACTCTAAGCCTGTCATACCTTTGCTGGGAAGAGGTGGGGGCCATTCTCCTCTGGTTACATGTTCTGGCTGTCCCCACCCCCCAATAACGTCCATAGGCAGTGGGTACCCTCTCTGAGCCCTGAGTAGCACCTGTAAAATGGACCTGGTGTTTGTTAGATGCCCAGATGCCACTTGCAAAGCCTGCCCCCTGTTCTTGATCTGAGACCCAGAGGAGATGGACTGTGGCCTAGGCAGCTCAGCCGAGATCCCAGGATTTCCCCTGACACCCCCCTCTTGGTGTTTGTTCCTGTGTCCCTGCCCTGCTGTAGCCCCGGGAGGCTGGAGGGTGTGTGAAGCCACAAGATCTGTACACACGGTATGTCTGGGGAAACTCTTGTGTTGCTGTGTCTGGCAGAAAAGCCTCAGGGTTACTTGGCACCTTGTCCATCTTTGGCCCCAAAGGACCTCACACCTCACCATATCTGCTTCTTCCATGTGGACAGTCCTAGCTGTGGGAGACAGAGGCCTGGTCCTCCCACACATCATCTGGTGTGAGTGTGTGTGTGTGTGTGTGTGTGTGTGTGTGTGTGTGTGTGTGAACGTGAATGTGCGCACATGCGCGCGCACCTAACACACTGCTTCTGAACTTGCAGCCTTTATCCTCAGCCTTCTTGGGCTCTGAGATGAGCCTCTCAGGTTGTGGAAGTTTCTGGAGCTAGGCAGGTTCATCTTTTTTCTCTGAACCGTTGCTTACCATTGTACCTCCTGGGGGATCCTTTCCTCCCCAAGTGAAGGAGGTTTTCACCACCAGAGCCAGAAGGGATTTTGGGAAGTACCTTTAGGGTGGGCAGTAGATGGGGCTTTGCGGTGGGCAGCTGGCTCCCACTGATAGGTGTTGGTGCCTCCACAGAGCGTGGAACATGATGAAGCTGGTGATCTCGAGGGGAGACGAGCTTCGAACTCGTGCATCATGGAGAATGGACACCAGCTGGGTACAGGTAGGAACCTATGGAAGAAGGGAGGTAGCTGGGTAGGTTCAGGACCTCAGCCAGGTATATGTGCCAGCCATCTCTTGGCTGTGGGGATGGATGTTTGAGACTGAACCCCACCAGGCAAAGAGACTGAAGGGGAGAACTTTTAAAATAAAGAGAGCTAGGCATAGTGGCACATGCCTCTAATCCCAGCACTTGGGAGGCAGAGGCAGGTGGATCTCTGTGAGTTTGAACCAGCCTGGTCTTCATAGCGAGTTCCAGGACATCTAGGACAGACCTTGTCTCAAAAAAACCCAAACCAAACCAAACCAAAATAAAATACTCTGAGAAGTAGGAGTTCAAGGGAATGAGCTTCCCTGTTTCTGGAAGAAAGTAAGCAGAGGCTGAGAAATCGTCCATTCATAGAAGTGGGTGGACTGACAGGCAATTTAGTTATTTCCTGAGTTGGCAATCTGGGGAAGTGGAGGAGAGAATCAGGTCTGAGTGGTACAGTAAGACTTAGTGGTAATGGAGGTAAGGGAGGCTGGAGTGGTCAGGGAGGCTTCCTGAAGGAGCTGGGAGGAAGGCTCAGGGAGCTAAAAGCCTTCCTTGCCAGAATGTGGGGCAGTCAGGCTTCTGTGGCTGCCATAGCTGACTTATCCTGGTTGGTTACATGTTACAGGTTCAGCCAACGGATCCTCTGAGGTCCAAACCTCCTCGGCCCCGGAGCTCCCCAGGCCACGCCCTGTGAGCCTCTCCCTGCGGCTGCCCCACCAGCCTGTCACCGCGGTCACCCGAGTCTCTGAGAAATTCTCTGGGGAGACCTCAGCCTCGGCTCTATCACCCACATCTGCTGCCATTCTGGGGGGCTTCAGCCCAAGCCCTAGCGAAGCCCTCAGCCCCTGGACTCCTAGTCCCACTGGTATGACGAGAGAGTGGGATGGGGACCAACCCCACCTCAGGGGGCTGAGAGAGAAGGGCCTGGGTGGGGGTTGGCAGGAGACTTAGGACACCCAGGTCAGACCCCAGCCCTCCTCTGTCACCACATTTCCTGTTTCTGTCTTTCCTTGGTTCTATAGAGAAGAATTCCTCTTTCGTGCGGTCTTTGTCTGGCTCTGGGTATGGAGCAGTGACAGCGGGCAGGAACAAGGACAGGTGAGCCTGCTCTGTCTGGGACCTGAGCTGGCAGGGTCTCTCTGGGCTGACTGTCTAGGGACACTCTGCAGAACTGGGGCTGTGGGCTGGCAGGCAGAGTTGGAGCTGGGGAGGGAGGTGACCAGGGTTAGTATGTGGAGGCTTGGTTGCAGCTCGGTCAACTTCTCTGACCTTCAAAGCAAGTCCATTAAAAAGTTGCAGGTGTGTGGGGAGGGTGGGGAGGGTGGGGGGTGGTAGGGTGAGGTGGGGTGGGGGTGTCTCAGCCTCTGTGGGAGGAAGCGGGGCAGGATGACATTTGACTTTCTGTTCTCCGTTCTGGCTGGGGGACCTCTGAGTGAGGTGCTTTCTGCCATAGGAAGAGCAGGTGCCTAGGGGAAGGCCCAGGGTTAGGCAGACAGCAGGGCCTTCCCTTGGGGTAAGCCTAACTTCAGTTGACTGACTGGGCGTGAGAATGGGGGCGGGGTAGCAAGATGGATTTTTTTTTTTTTTAAATGATAAAAGGAGAATTGTGACTTCCTGGCAGATTATTCCAGGGGGAGAACAAAGAGGGTCCTATCTAGCTGTGGTGGAGGAGGGGGGCCCGGGTCTGGCTCTGGGTATACCCCTTGCCCTCCCTAGGCGTTGACACCTACTAAGGGGTGGTTGTTGTGCCTTGAGAGGGGCCCCCTCTACCTCCCTAGCTGGGCCCGCTGGCCAGGCATGCCACCAACTAACTGCAGCTCAGTTCAGAAAACCTGCAAAACCAGTTGGGACCTGAGCAGGTGGGACCTGCTCCCCCACAGCCCCTCCAAGGTCTAGGGGGCTTATGCACACTCAGTATGTACGCATACTCAACCTGGGGCCCAGGGGAGGGCCTAGTGAGGGCCAGTTCTGTATGCCCGACTTCATGATTCTCTCCTCAGCCCTCCACTGGTGACCCCACCGCAGTCACCCCCATCCTCGCAGCCTCCAGCTATGACGCAGGCCCCTCGCCAGGGAGAGCGTCGCAGGGAATTGGTGAGGTCGCAGACGCTGCCTCGTACCTCAGGGGCCCAGGCTCGGAAGGCGTTGTTCGAGAAGTGGGAGCAGGATACAGCAAGCAAGTATGGATATTCACCCCCAAACTAGCTTGATGGGCTCCCAGAGCAAGCCCGACCACAGCCGTGCTCACGCGCGCGGGCATGGCATTAGCAAGGCTTGCTGGGGCCCTGGCTGTTTCCCAGTGGGGGGTGTTCTCAAGATCAGCTCTCTCAGGCAGAGCTCAAGGTCAGGGCTGCTTTATAGAGGTGACTGAGGTTGAGGAGTTCCTTTTGTAGGGGAGAAGAAGGCGGTGGGGCTTGGGACCAGGCCAGGCTAGTGAGAGATTTGCAGGTAGCCCAGCCTTCTGCTTCGCCAGTGTTCCTAGGTCATCCTTGCTCTTAAATTATTGCTTCTTCATTTTCTGGGCATGGCCGGGGAGTCTGGCTGGGGAGGCCTAGCTGTGGGGCTGGCTTTGCTTGAAGACTGAAGAAATGCCACAGTGGGACCCGGGGGCTCACCAGCCACTCCTTATTAGAGAGGAGGTCCTCGGACCACAGCCTCTTTTGCAGATGCATCCAGTGCTCTTGCCAGTGCATGGCATTGATGCCTGCTGAGTGCAGGTTGCTGCCCATACTTCTGTGATGATCCAGGAGGCTCCCACTGCCCCAGCAACCTGCCCTGAGGTCCGACGGGAGCCAAGAAGGAAGCAGGATGAAAGGGATGGAAAAGGATGTTCAGGAAGAGGGCAAGAGGTCCATGTCATTCACATCCTCTGTCTCAGGATGACCCAGTGATCCCTGCTTCATGTGGGACGATTCACAGGGGTCCTGGAAAGCTGGGTGTGGATAGGAGGCTGCATGGCTGGTGTGTGGCCCTGTGCTGTGGCTGTAGCGTGTGGGTTGAGTACTGACCAGAAGACATAGGAATGTTCTCTCCATTGGCTCCCACAGCAGGCTTGCCCTCTCTCCACAGGGGCAAAGGTGAGACCAGGGCCAAACTAAAGAGGTCGCAGAGTTTCGGCGTGGCCAGTGCCAGCAGCATCAAGCAGATCCTGCTAGAGTGGTGCCGTAGCAAGACTGTGGGCTACCAGGTGAGTGGGCCGAGGCAAGCCAGGCGTCTCGCCTGCCCTTGACTTGCTAGCAGGGCAAAAATCCCGCCAGGCTGGGGAGGGATGGGAACCAGGAGGGTCATGCTTCCCGAGCGGTACCCAAGCTAACCCACAACACGTGCTTTAGAAATCCTACCTGAGCAGACTCGTGTAGTGCCCCTCAAAGGGTGAGGTCCAACAGCAATGATGTTCTTTGTTCAGTGGGTTGGGGCTGGAGAATCTGCTCAGAGTTGAATTGGGTGCCAGGAGTGGGGGGGTCCCTGCTGACCCCCGCTTTCTCTGCTGCAGCACGTGGACCTGCAGAACTTCTCCTCCAGCTGGAGTGACGGGATGGCTTTCTGTGCCCTGGTACACTCATTCTTCCCTGATGCCTTCGACTATAATGCTCTGAGCCCCACACAACGGCAGAAGAACTTTGAACTGGCCTTCACCATGGCTGAGTAAGTACGGCAGGTCCCACTGGCTGTTGGTCCCAGCCCAGACCCTGAGCACAACCTCTGCCCTGGGTAGTAAGGTCAGGACACACAGGACCGCACTTGACAGTGAGCTGAGGGACCTTGAGGCCATCCAGTCCGTCTGGCTTTCCTTATATGAATGGGCAGACTGAAGCTGGTGAGGATGTGCTCAGGGCCACACGTTACTCAGTGCTGGAGCTGTTTCTGCTGTCTCTTGCTGGGTGTTTAGCCTCTGCTGTGCAGTTTGGGAAACCAGCCTCAGACAGAGGCTGAGGGGCAGTGGGGCAGGGGCACTGTGTACATCCCTCAGGCTGGTGTCTTCGAGGTCCTCAGCAGGAAACTACGATTGCCTGGTATATTATGAAAAGTAGCTGGTGTTTCCCTAAATGCTGTCATAGCACGGACTGTGAAATTACT
>CABHPQ010002194.1:5446-30432 GCA_902168405.1 Peromyscus aztecus | reverse complement strand
GTACCTGGTTTTGTAGGCTGGACATTCAAGATCATGGTGCTGGGGTCTGCCTGGCTTCTGGTGAGGGTTGCCTGATGCTTCAGTTCGTGATGGAAAGCCGAAGGCCGGGTGTCACTCACGTCAGAGAGGCGGGACAAAGGGAGCATGGCACTTTATAACAACCTCTTCTTGAGACAACTAACCCACTCTTGTGAGAACCACATTAATCCCTGCAGAAGGGTGGATTCCTGATGTCTAAATGACTCCTAAGAACCCCATTACCTTTCAACACCATCATAGCAGGGATCAGGCCTCAACATGCGCTTGGGTGGGGGCAAGCCATATTCAAACCATGACATTTGTATGTCCCACTCAGAGGGAGAGGATCCGGGGCAAGGGAGTGCAGTTCTGGGATCAGGATGTGCTTGGAAAACCCGTTTGGGATCTGGTTCTTGGCTAAGAGCCACCCTCGGAGCATGAGAGTTGTCAGGACCCTGTGGGTCACAGGCGTGTATTCCAGCTGGGTAGGGCGTGTATTCCAGGTGGGCAGGGTGTGTATTAGTTACTTTTTTATTGCTGTGACAAAGTATCTGATAAAATCATCCGAGGAAAGAAGGTTTTAAAGGGACTTTTTAAAAATTTATTTATTTATTTACTCAGCTATCTTTATTTTGTGGCTCACAGTTTGAGGGAGGCAAGGCAACAGGAGTGTGAGGCAGCTGGTTACATTGTATCCCCAGGTAGGAAGCAGAGAGAGGAGGTGGATGCTGGTGCTCCACGCATTTTCTTTTTCCTACTTGGTCCAGGGACCCCGGCTCATAAGGCTGAGCCACTCACCTTCAGGATGGGTCTTCCCTTCTCAGTTATACCTGTGTGGAAACGCTCTCACAGACACACCCAGAGGGGTGCCCCCATGGGGCTTCTAAATCCAGTCCGGTTAACAACAGAAAAGAGCAGTCTTGGGTGTGTGTGTGTCTTATGAAGGCTCTGAGGGTGTGGGCAGGGATAGGAGACGGGGCAGGTGCGGTGGGGCAGCACCCTCTCCAGAGCCGCACCACCTCTCAACACCGTTACGTGAAGGACTGTGCCTCAGCATGGTTTGGATGAACACAAGCCAGATTCAAACCCTGGCATTGCCTTGTGTCTATTACTTACTTCTGTGGGGGGGGGGGGGGCAGTGGGGGGAGAGTGCTCTAAGCCCCGGGCCTGCTGTTGCTGGTGCTGAGGCTACCTGAGGCAATCCAAGCTGCGGACATGAGGATGCATCTCGCTCACTCTGACCTGGCTGGGAGGGGCCTGCCCGGATGAACCTCTGACCTCCTTGCTCCTCCTTGCTCCAAGGGCTCTTGTTGGTTAACCCCAGTCAGAAGGCACGAGGGTCAGGGCATCATCGCCGGCTCCCGAGGCCGAGAGAAGGACACAGACGGCACTGCTTGGGGCTCCCTGATGCTTTCTGAAGCATAGAGAAGGAAGGGCCGCTCCAGAGATACTATTCATTATGCCTTTGTGCCTCGTGTTGCAGCCTCTGAGGGACCATGTTTGTCCTGGTTGAGCCCTGGAGTCCCCCATCTTCACTTGTCCTCGAGGGATTGGGTTGAAGGAGGCCCCACCCCAGGTTTTCCAGCCTATGTCCAGCCCCAGCACCCAGTCCTGGCCCTCCACACTAGGACCTGAGCCTGGACGGGTAAGGAGGGGCTGACAAAGGGTCTCATAACCCATGCTTGGTGTTGGGAGCTCGCCTGGAGCCACAGCCACTGTCCCCCTCTAGGATGGACGTGCTCACTCTAAGGGCAGAATGGGAGCTCTGGTTAGGAGCTCCTCAACCTGGAGGCTTGGGGACAGGGGCCCATGCCTGTGGTCTTGATTTGGAGTCTAGGTCCCTCTGGGGTCAGAGGAATGCCTTGTGTACTTTCAAAGCCTTCCCTTTCTTGGCTGCTTGGGATTAGCTGTCACCCTAATAGCAGAAACAGCTTGGACGAGTGTGTTATGCAACTGGATCCAGACGATGGTGGACCCCAGCCAAGTGTCGCGGCATGATGTCGGGAGGGGTGGTTCATAGGAAGAGGCCCAGCTGCTTGAAACTCAGGAATGGCGGCTGTCAAAAACCAGACTAGAATGTGTGGGATCAGGGCTCCCACTCAGGTACCCCCAAACTCACCCCAGTCTGAGAGGCCAAGCTTGGCTTACAGAATTCTTGAAGCCTAGAGGGCTGAGCAATGCCAGCTTATGCCCTGGCCACCTTTGGTCACCTGGATCCAACTGGCTTGTAGCGGGAAGAGGGGACAGTCTTGGGTAATGTGATGGTGGCCCTGTGCCCCGGGTTCTAAGGAACACAGCTTCCCTAGGCAGTTAGGACAGAGTGCCTCCAGGACGTACTTTCCCAGCAGGAGGTTTGCGAGCACAGTCTCCAGACACCACACAGATGTTTCTTCTATTCTCAACCTGGGGGGAGGGTGGTGACCGGGCCAGGCTTTGGCTCCCTTCTCTCCCCAAGCAAACAGCAGGATAGGACCTTGGCCCTCCCTCCCTGTGGCCTGAGTCTGCTCCCAGTTGGGGAGGGGAATCAGGTTGGGATGGGGCCTCTGAGTTGATTCCTGCTTTTTTTTTTGTTGACTGCAAAGGGTGTGGGGGTGGGGGGGGGGGGGGGCATCAGAGGCAGGTCCGTGTGGGGAGCTTACTCAGAGCCTGGGAAGGTACCTCCCCTTATGAGTCATCTGTGAGATTATCTCTCAGGTACAAGGGAGAGAGGGCTGTGGAGGTGGGCTTGCTCCCAGGGCCTCCTGGGAAGGCAGCTGCTTGGATCCCTGGTTTCTTGGACAGTAGCCGGCTAGAAAAATCTGCATGGGACACCTGCCTGAGGATATTGGAGCCAATGTCAGTGTCTTAGGTTAGCCAGCACAACATCTGGGTGGATACATGGTACCCTTGAAAGCCATCAGGAGCAGCTAGTACCGAGGGAGGCACAGAAAGACAGTTTTGGGAGCAAACAGCCTGAGCTGAGAGGAGCCGGATGTCCAACCAAGGCATGACCTTTAGAAGAGAGAGAACCTGATCATGTTCTCAAAACTATTCATCCAGGAAAGGAGTGTTTCCAGAACCTTCCATGAGCAAGTCTCTTCAGGGCACGAAATGCACCAGGAACCTTGGGTAAATGTGTATGCTGCCCCTCCCCTCCGTAATTTCTGGGCCCAGAGGTTCCTTGTGTCCTAATCTGTGTGAGTGATGCCTTGCTGACAGCAGGAGCATCCCTTGCCTGACAGGTGTTTAGGGCCTGGAACAGGGGCAGAGCAGCTCCTTTTATGGAAGGGGCAAAGTAGGGCGGGTGCCTGACCCTTCTGCACCTTTCCTTCTCACCCCTGCTCACAGCACAGGAAGCTGCAGGAAGCCGCAGGACGCGCAGCCCAAGGCGTCCCACTTGCCCTGCGCGGAATGCGCCTGCTCTCCAGTTACACCCAGCAGAAGGGGCTTGAGCGCTATTTGTAGTGCCCATGTGTCTCTGTCTAACACAAGACAGGAGGCAGCGGTCCCACCCCTGGTCTGCAGTTAGGACAGGCTTAAACGTTACCCCCAGCCCCTCCTCCGTGGCCTGGGGTAGCTGAAGATACAATAAAGAGTAAGAGAAACCCTTCAAGGTACTTCTTAATAAGCCAATGTCATCCTTGCTTCAGGCTGTGGGGTGACATTTGAAGTCTTCCCTAGCTCTGTGGGCTTCTCCACGTAGTGTGGATTATTTAAAACAAGCCTGGATCATTTTAACAAAGACACCTTTAAAAAAGATAAAATGTAAAGGCCAATTGGGGCCTCTAATATTTTGAGACTTACATCTTTTGATAAAGTCAGCAGTAGCCACCGCTATCTTGTATTCCGTCTCCCGAGAGAGAGATTTGCAACACACTCAAGCAGGTGTCCCCAAGCTTTCCCATTTGGCAGTTCGAGGAGTGTTGTTGCCATTGAGACTGGCACCACAGTGTCTCTGAAGGAGCTTGCTCTTTTTTTTTTTTTTCTTTTTTTGGTTTTTCAAGACAGGGTTTCTCTGTGTAGTCCTGGCTGTCCTGGAACTCGCTTTGTAGACCAGGCTGGCCTTGAACTCAGAAAGATCCGCCTGCCTCTGCGTCCCTAGTGCTGGGGTTAAAGGCGTGCGGCACCACCGCCCAGCCGAAGGAACATGTTCTATCTGCAGGGACAAGTTGGGGTGAAAGGGAAGTGTCAGCTCTGGGTCAGATGGCATCAAAGACAGGGATGGTGTTGGACCTGAAAGCTGGAGAATTTGGAGCTCCTCAGAGAAGGAAGGGAGTGAAGGGCAGAGGTGGTCTAGGAAAGAAAGTGCTGAGAGATGGTGGCTGCATGTTGATTGCTGAGATTCTCTGCTTAGAAACTGCACCCACCGCCATCTGCTCAACTCAGAAGGGCTGGGGACCGGTTCTCCTTTTGCCTGCAGGGAAGACCAGCATCTTGTCCATGTCTTGCCGTCAGGGCGGTAGAGGATGGTACCAGGATGAGGCCTTCCCTTCCATCTTTGTGGCTACCGTTATTTGGAAGACTTGCTCCCTGGGCAGGACATGGGGGTGTTGGCTGGGGTGTTGGCTGGAGCGTGTTTGAAGCCTCTAGGAGGAAGGAGGGGTTTGCTTGATGTCTTTTTGCACAGGTCAGGAACATCTGGAACAAGCCAGCAACTCTGAATAACCATGAGGTGGGCTAGAGAGGAGTAAGAAGGCACTCAGAGTGTCTTCTGTGCCCTGTGAGGGACAATTAGGGACACTCATTTCAGTTCAGGGAAAGACACAGGTGCAAAGATTCTAGTCTAGCATGTGAAAGGCTTTCTTGTGGTGGGGGAAAGTTAGCCAAGAACAATCTTGTGGGAATAAGAGGCTAAATGTACAAGGAAGCAAAGGAGCATCTGTGCCTTAGGGACAAGTTCCTGGTGGCCTCCTGCAGAGGGGTCAGAACAGTCCTGGTCCTGGGGGAGGGGGAACGTGTAGAGGGAGAGCCTTTGTGGGGAAAAGGTAACGTGTGAGTTTTCTTCCAAAGCTAAGGTCCTGGGCTTCCAGGGCTGTCCTCACTTAACATGAGAGACCATCAGAGTGGCCATAGAAGCGACCACCGACAGTGATGACCCTCTGGATGCATCTGGGGGTGGTTTGAATGCATCTGGGTGTTTCTGAATAGCAGACTTGAGAGAGAGAGAGTATGTGGGAAGCTAAGGTTCTCCCTCCAATATGGGGCTGGGGTACCAGATGACAAGTGATAGGGTTGGAAGGTGAACTCAGGTCCCCAGCCTCTGAAGAATTTTTAATTATTGGCCACAGAACACCCTTGCATGCCGCCATCTCTGACACCAAGGCCTGCCTTTGTCTGTTTTGGGGAGAAAGGGTGCCAAACTCACTTGTCACCTCCATGTAACCTCTGGGTTCCCATACAAGTCACCCCCTGAGGCCCCAGGGGGAGGCGAGGCGAGAGGCGGGGATGGGATCCTGGACAGATGTCTCCATTTCGCCTTGACATTTGGTCTCTGGCCAGCTCTCCAGAGCAGAGCCCAGCAGTGCTAATGTTACAGTCTTTGTCTGGGGGCACGCAGCTCAGGGATCTGTCCTCTAATAGTGTGGCATGAATTGTGTTGAGCTGGCTGCACGTTCTGGGATGGGTCTGAGGATCCCTGGCTTGCTGGGCTTTGGAAGGCAAGGTACATAAAGACAATATGAAATCGTAGTCTTCCAAAAAGCCTGCTGGGAGTCGGATGAGCAGAGGTGGATCCTGACTGCCTGCTCAGGGAATGGATTGTCAGCGTTGGCATCTGAGCTGGCAGTTTATAGTTCATATCCAGGTCTCTTTTTTTCCCATTATTTGCTCTGCAGAGAGGAGGGAGAGAGGAATGGGGTATGCACATGAATGTATGGTTGTGTGTACCCAGGTGTGTGTGTGCAGATGCCGGAGGTAGATGATGGTGTCTTCCTCTATTGCTTTCTGCCTTAGGGACTCGAGACAGGGTCTCTCATTGGACTGGCAGCTCACCATTTCAGCTAGGCAGGTTAGCCAATGAACTCCTGGGATCTGCCTCTCTTTGCTCCTGCAGTGCTGGGGTTAAAGGCATGTGCATCCATGCTCAGCTTTTTATGTGGACGCTGGGGATTTGAACTCAGGTCTTTGTGCTCTCATAGAAAACACGTCTACCCACTGAGCCATCTTCCCGGGAGCTATTCTAATGAGTTTACATTTTTAGTACTGATACACTTTTTTTTTTAAAAAAAAAATATGTATTTAAGATTTATTTTATTTTTATTTATGTGTGTGTATGTATCTTTGTGTGTGCACGCTCACATATATGCAGGTGCCCAAAGACGACTGAAGAGGGCATCAGGTCTTTAGTATTTTTGATATAAGGTGTGTTGTATCCTTGAATGCAGAGTCTGTGGTTACAGAGGGTCAACGGCATTATGTGTTTGCTGAGTCATGGTTAATATCACCTTCCTTACTGTGGGTTTTGTGTGTGTGTGTGTGTGTGTGTGTGTGTGTGTGTGTGTGTGTGTGTGTGTGCACGTATGTGTGTAGGCCAAAGGACAACTTAGATGTCATTCCTCAGGTGCCTGGAGCTCATCAAGCAGGCTAGGCTGGCTGGCCAGTGAGCCCCGGGGACTTGCTTGTCTCTGATGGCCTCTCCCATCCCCCCAGTGCTGGGAATACACCACCATGTATAACTAACCAACTAAATAAATAAATGTATATTGTTGGAGGAAGCAGATGGGTGAATTTATCATTTTGCTTTAATTTTACCTTTGCTTTCACAGTTCTTGCTGACTTGCCCTGTGATAACATGTGTGATATCTTTACTTCTATATGAACTCCATAGGTGGTTTGTGGCTGTGGGAGTCTGAGAAATGAACTCCACAGCTCCCAGGGTTCTCTTGGAGTACTCATATTCTCTTTTGGTGTGCACTTGAACACCTCAGGCCCCTGGAGAATTGGGGGACAGTGACAATAGCCCAGTTGTGGGGCTGGTTGTTCGCTGGGACCATGCTCTGATGGGGCTTTTGTGTTTCAGGAATCTGGCCAACTGTGAGCGCCTCATCGAAGTGGAGGACATGATGGTGATGGGCCGCAAGCCGGACCCCATGTGTGTCTTCACCTACGTGCAGTCGCTCTACAACCACCTGCGTCGCTTTGAGTGAAGCTGGCAGCCTGGAGAGGCCAGGAAGAAACGACTGTGGGGGTCACTCAGGTCCCCCCAGGCAGCGTGCCCCCCAGGGGGCCTCTGTGGTGTGAGCTGCTGTTTTGTCCTATGGCGTGTGACCATGTGCCCCTCACACTCAGTTACTGATTAAAAGTATTGATGAGGCTAAGCTGAGCCCCACAGCCTCTCACAGCCCAGGGCTGGAAGGCAAAGGAAAAAACCTCTAGAGTCAGAGAAATTGGTGCTAAGTGATGATCTTCCTGCAGGGAATTGCTCCTGTTCTTCCCTCTGGTGAATTTGACATTGTGACATTGGCTTGACAGGGTTCCACTGATTATCAAGTTTTCTTCTTCTTTTTTTTAAATCAAAACCCCCAGATTTTTTACTTCCTCACACTATTTTGGGTCCCCTTTCCCCTTCCTCTGGGCCACTGCTGGGAAGCAGACTCAAGTTCTTGGGAAGAAACAGTTTATCACACCCAGATCCTGGGTAGCAGATGACCTTCACATCACCTCTCCTCTATGGGGAGGTGGAGAGGTTCCTACCTAGGTCTAGAGGGGTTTCTGGCATTCCCAGGAGACCCCACAAGTGTTCGGTTAAGAGAAGGTTACCTGGGCAGTACAAGGGAGGAAGGCTAGGACCCTTCGAGCTGAGAGAGTTCCCATTCGCTCCAGGTATTTATGAAAAGGATTTCATCTGTACCACTAAGCTGTTTGTACATAAAAGATGTGTCGACCTTTGCTTGGGTTTGTTATTTCTGTTTGGGAAATGGGGAGGAGGGTTGGGCAATGAGAGACTGGATGGATTTAAACAAGGATCTACTGAAATCATACCTTCATAGTGTATGTACTTAAAGCCACTTGCCTGAGAGGCTGAAAAATGAACTATGCTGTCTACCAATGTGCTTGTCCCTCAGCCATCTTTGTTGTTGAAGGATTGTGAACAGAAAATTTACCTCCTGCAGATCTGTCCCTTAGATATTAGCAAATATATTATGATTAAAAAGTGGCCCAGGGTTGACGGTTTTGAGTGATCATTGTTTTTGTGTGTGTTTCTTTCATTTTTTACAATGCAAGGGGTTGAGGGTGGGGTGGGGTAGAACCTAGGTCCTTGACTATGCAGGCAAGTTCTCGCCACAGAGCCCCACCTCTTACCCCTCGGGTGGTCCCTTTCATGGGACCATCAAGGAGTGCTGGTTTCATTTCACAGATGTTTGGCAGTGGAATTTGAATAGGAAAACCATTAGATTCCATAAAGCTGCAGCCCTTAGCTTATTCTTCCCTGAGACTGGAGGTTCATTTTATAATTGAGTTGGATTTTAGCCACAGACTTTTAAAAACCTCCCTTGAAGGACCTAATACGAGCCTTCATTTCATGGAACTCCCTCTAAGTGTCAGTGCACTTTTGTGGGGTCACCCCTGTGTCCCAGGTGTTGGGTAGTTAGGACAGAATGTCCTCAGGGACCCCTGGGGCTCTACGGCAGAACTTGCTCATGACTTGAGTAGTATCTTCAGTGGATCTGCTTGCTCAGGCTGCAGCCTTGCTCCATCTTTTGGGTTTTCCCACAGTGGGAACCGTTCCCTTCCTGGCTCTCTCAGCATTTGTAGGCTTGGAGAGCCCTATTCTTAGCAGAGGCACATACTGGGGTTTAGGGTTTCAAACTTAAAGCCAACGAGGGCACACTAGGGCTCTATAAACAGCGTGCCTATATGTCACTGACTACTCACACACGGCAAACCAAGCTCTCCTGAGTGGCAGACATGGCCTTGTGCCTCTGCACATAAAATACAGCAGGTCTTACTGGGGCAAGGAACTGCTTCTCAGGATAGGTGACCCTTGTGCACCACCTTCAGAATATTACAGACTAGATCTATTTAGGGTTGTTTCGTGATGATCTTGTTTGCAGCCTCTGTGTGTGTGTGTGTGTGTGTAGGGTTATAGTCTAATGTTTTGGACCAGGGGTGGTGGCGCACACTTGGAGTCCCAGCACTCAGGAGATGGAAGAAAGGGGATTCTGAGTTTCAGTCCAGCTTGGGCTATAGAGTAAGACTACGCCTCAGAGAAGGGGAGGGGGATTTTAAAGTTGATTACATCTAAGACAAAGCATGAAGCGTCAAGGCTTGGAGGGAGATAGAAAAGTCCTCTCAACCTCAAGACATTCTGAGATGTCTGTCTGTGTTTTGAAAATATTTTTCTGTGTTGTGTGTTGAGTATGATCCTCCCTTCCTCCCTGTCCTCCCTTTCTCCCCTCCCTC
Organism: Peromyscus aztecus; assembly: GCA_902168405.1. Classification (NCBI taxonomy): domain Eukaryota; kingdom Metazoa; phylum Chordata; class Mammalia; order Rodentia; family Cricetidae; genus Peromyscus; species Peromyscus aztecus. The sequence continues at coordinate 21,033 of CABHPQ010002194.1, read as the reverse complement.
CCCCACCGATTCCCTAGGTAGTTTCATTTCTATCCCATTTAATATGTCCGTACATGGTTTTATGTGACTATATAAAATCCGGTAACCACACATGAGAGAAAACACAACACTTGAGACGGGCATCTTCAGTTGGGAGGACACGAATGTCCTCTATTTATGAAGCCTGACTCTTGGTTGCCTTTTCCTGTGGTGACGCAGGGCTTTGCATCCTTTTTCCCTTCCCGAGTGATTTCCTGGAGCTGTTCATAAGAGTCGTCTGTTTTTTTCCAGAGAGAGCCCCTCACCTGGATTTTGTTAAAGCTTATTAAATCTGATCAAATAGTCTTACGCGTTTCCCTGGCGGGACTATTTCTCCAGAGCCAAGATGGGGTTTCACTTTTCTGTCAGCTGCTGGTGTTTTTCCACTGCAAGTGGGAGCCTATAAGCACTTTCTGGATATGATATAGCGTGCTCTGGTCAGAGGAGACCACGCAGGCCAGGTGTGTGGGGAACAGTTTGTTAAAGCCAATGAGTTTCGCAAATGTGTTCGATGATGAAAAGTTCTCGGCTTTCTCATTGGCGGTGGTCAGACTCTGTAACTGGAGACCAGAGTGAGAGAACACTTTATTTCTGCCCTTATGATCCATTGATGTGTCTGCAGAGCAACTTGATAAATGGGCGAAAATGCTGCCTTGGTAGGTCTGTCCAAGGTGGTGCAGCTACCGGAGGGGTAGAACCCACTGTAGTTTGGGTTTCTCCAGTTGGTGACAATCTGCCTTCGTCCTGGTGACATCGTACCCATTTGGACTGCACCTCGATTCCCACTCTCCCCTTCCCAGCTGTACTCTCCTATCTCTGAGATCGGCATCTGCTCAGTGATGGATGTCTCTGATGTGGTCATTTCTGATCTTTCTTGCTTTTAATGTTAGGTTTGGACTTGCCTTTGGAGCCTTTGATCGCTTGTCTCTTGCTGTTTAGACACCAAGTGGCTCTTGACCTTCTTTGAAAGAGCACGCTAAAAATCCTAAGGCCCGCCTTCTCCCTGGAAAGCCCCAGTTGGGGAGGAGCATCTGGGAAGAAGGACTCTTAGGAGTGCTCCCATCTCTGTTGCCCAGGGCATCTGAGGGGGGGGGGTCCAACCAGATAAGAGGGGGGACCGGTGGGGCCACTGCTGTGGCTCACAGCACCACAGACATCTCAGACACATCCCTGCCTTTGTGTCCATGCTGGAGTCTTGGAGACTCCTCGTCTCCTGGGCATCTTGGTCCTGCTCCCGAGGCAGTTCATATTCTCTCTTCTCTCCCAGAACTCGAGAGCTTTGCACTACCACATAGGTGGAGCTACTATAGTTCTCACAAACCCCATAGTTTTGTACATTTCTCTCTCTCTCTGTCTCTCTCTCTCTGTCTCTCTCTGTCTCTGTCTCTCTCTGTCTCTCTGTCTTTCTGTCTCTCTCTCTCTGTCTCTCTCTCTCCCTCTCTCTCTCTCTCTCTGTCTCTCTCTCTCTCTCTCAATTACGTCTGTGGGGGAGGGTCAGAGGACAGCCATGGGAGTTCTCTTCTTCCATCATGTGGGTCCCAGGGATCAAACCTTTACCCACAGAGCTGTCTTGCTGCCCACCCTAAGCTTGTGTTTCTCTTACATCAGGAGTTTATAACTCACTCTTTGTGTGGACTTTGGGGAGATTGTTAATGTCTGACTTGAATATTTTACCTCCTCTGTCCCGCCACCGTACCTAAAACCTGGCTTCTTCAAGCGGTCACCATTTCAGCCAGTGGCGCCACCAGCACTGCCTGGGTGTCCATGATGGAGCCTTGGGGGTTCCTTGTCACCTGGGTATTTCGGCCCTGCTCCCACGGTAGTTCACATGTTTGCCTCTGTGCACTGGGAAGTGGGTGTCTGCTGTCCTGACATCCCAGTCAACTGCAGTTTTCAAGACTTCATTGTGACATTTCTAATTTGCAGAACTGTTGAATCATGTCACAAACATCTCTACCCCACAGCTCACATTCTGCTGACTGTATTCTGTTTCTCAATATACAGCTGTTTTATCTGTTTTTACTGAGCTGTTTGGAAGTAAAATACAGACATCACGAAATTTACCTCTGGGACTGGAGAGATGGCTCAGCGGTTAAGAGCACTGGCTGCTCTTCCAGAGGTCCTGAGTTCAATTCCCAGCACCCATATAGCAGCTCACAACTGTCTGTAACTCCAGTTCCAGGGGATCTGACACCTTCACACCAATGTACATAAAATAAAGTTAAATAAATTATTTAAAAAAAAAGAAAAGAAAAGAAATTTACTTCTGGTTGTGTCTGCAAAGATAATCAGCATTCTCAGGGATGGAGCTACAGCTCAATGATACAGTGCTTACCTTGTATGTACAAGGCTCTGGCTTTAATCCCTAGCAATATACACATGTGCACACACACATGCACACACATGCACACATCTTGTGCAAGCAGTGTATCCTTGTATTTAAGAAACTGAACATTCATTTGTTCTTTTTTTTTTAAACCAAGGTTTCTTTTCAATTTAAACAGTTTAATTTTTAGTTAGGTGTATATGTGTGCGTGAATATACATGTGTGTATAGTGCCTCTGGAGGCCAGAAGAGGGTGTAGGATCCCTTGGTTGTGAGCCACCTGACTTGGGTGCTGGGATCTGAACTCAGGTCCTCTGTTAGGACAGAAAGCATTCTTAACTGCTGAGCCATCTCTCTAGCCCCAAACATTCTTTAAAATTTTAAATTAAAAAAATTGAAAAAAATCTTTAAATTTTTTTCTTTTCTTCCTTCCTTCCTTCCTTCCTTTCTCTCTTTCTTTCTTTCTTTTTTTGAAACAAGGTTTCTCTATATAACAGCCCAGGATGTCCTGGAACCCACTCTGTAGACCAGGCTGGCCTCAAACTCACAGATATCCACCTGCCTCTGCCTCCTGAGTGCTGGAATTAAAGGCGTGCGCCACTGCTGTCCTGCTCAATCTTGAAATTAAAAAAAAAATGTATGTTATGTATATGGGTGGTGTGTGTGTGTGTGTGTGTTCACCACATGTATGTAGTGTCCATGGAGAGCAGAAGGGGGTGTTACAGATGTTTATGAGCCACCACATGGATGCTAGGGATGGAACCTGGGTTCCCTGGAAGAGAAACCAGTGCTCTTAACCACTGACCCTCTCTTCAGCTCCAACACTGTGTCTTTTAATGTGCAAACTTCTCAAGTTATTCCTACACGCACCTCTGGCTATTAGAATGTCCAGGATCCAAGCAGATCCAATGAACTGCTGTGATAACTCTTAGTTTCTTTGAATCTGGATTAGATCCTTTTTTTTTTTTTTTTTTTTTTTTTTAAATACAGTCTCACTATATAACCCTGGCTGGCTTTGAACTCAGAGTGCTGGGAGTAAAGGCATGTGCCGCCACACCTGGCCTCATCGAACTCTTTTGTAGAACCCTAGCCGGGTGCCCTGTAGACTGTCCCACACTGTTCTGTCTGTTTCCTCCAGATCAGATGGATGTGGGTGACCATGTTGGACCACCCAGGCCCTGGGTATTTCTGTGGTAGCACGTGAGGCCCAGATGGTAGATTCGCCTGCTGCTGCCTGTTCACTGGACTGTGTTCAGCCCTGCTTCCCTGCACCCTTTCCACTGTGATTAGAACTCTGACCCTGTGAGTCCTGAGACCCAATAACCTCTCATCCAGTACCTTTAGTTTTGATTATTTGCCCGAGTCTATAGTTATACTGGGGGTTAAAAATTATGATTTAAAAAGCAGGCATGAGCTGGGCGGTGGTGGTGCACGCCTTTAATCCCAGCACTCGGGAGGCAGAGCCAGGCAGATCACTGTGAGTTCGAGGCCAGCCTGGACTACCAAGTGAGTTCCAGGAAAGGCGCAAAGCTACAAAGAGAAACCCTGTCTCGAAAAAAAACAAAAAACAAACAAACAAACAAACAAAAAAAAAACAAACAACAACAACAACAAAAAACCGGGCATGGTGGCGCACACCTTTTATCCCAACACTCGGGAGGCAGAGGCAGGTAGATCTCTGCAAGTTCGAGGCCAGCCTGGTCTACAAAGCTAGTTCTGGAACAGCCAGAGCTGTTACACAGAGAAATCCTGACTTGAAAAACAAAACAAACAAACAAAGATAGATAGATAGATAGATAGATAGATAGATAGATGATAGAATTGTGATTTTAAAATTCTGTACTTTTTCTAGTGGATTATTTATTATTGTGAGGGTGTTTGTGTGTGTCATGACATGCATGTGGGGGTCAGAGGTCAACTTTGTAGAGTTGGTTCTCTCCTGCTTTTACATGGCTTCTGGGTTTGGTCAGGTCATCAGACCTTTACACAGGAAGATCATTTTTTCACATGAGAGCCATTTTGCTGGCCCTGTGGACTTACTTTTCATTTTGTACTGTATTCACCTGGTGTCAATTCTTTTTGATGCTCAAACATGTCCCAAGTTTGTCCAGCGAGAGAAGACAGCTCTTGTGTCTTTTCCCATGTTCTCTCGACTCTGAGCTCTTCTAAGATGTTCCAGGCTGGCCCTTTCCTCGACCCTCCCCGGAACCAGCCATTTTGCCAAGTAGTCCGAGTGTCTTGTGCTGGGGAATTAAGACCCAGACCTAGGTGGGCTCATTCCCACTGCATTTCATGCTCTCGGGAGAATAGAGCTAAGATATTTTATAGAGAGAGGCTTCAAGTGTAGGTACCAGTGGCAACAACCCCAATACTTCATCTGTATCTTATTCAGTTTACTGTTCTTCTACAGTAAGATAATTTGGATTCCCCCAATTTCAATCTATTTAAGAATTTCTGCTATAATATGCAACAATGGTATCAGAATTTTTATTTAGTGGTATTAGGGTATGGAACCTCGGGCTTTGCACTTACCAGGTAAGTACTCTCCCACTGAGCCACATAGTCAGCCCCTTAAAAATGTTTCTCTTTTGCATTTATGTGTGTGTGTGTGTGTGTGTGTGTGTGTGTGTGTGTGTGTGTGTGCACATGCACCAGCCACAGCACACATGTGGAAGGTCAGAGGACAACTTGCAAGAGCTGCTTCTCTCCTTCCACTATGAGGTTCTAGGGATCAAACTCAGGTGGGTAAGCTTGGTGGCAAGCACTGTTACCTTCTGAAACTTCTCACTGGTCTAAAACTGTCTTAAAATTTGAGATAGGGTGTTGATAAGATGACCCAGATGTAGTGGGTAGTCATTCCAGCTTTGATCTGGAAGTTCCAACCCCCACTGAGGCTTCGGTAACTGTCATGCCTACAAGGCGGGGCCGAGAGAGGACCCTGAAGACCCAAGATCTGGATGCACCGGCTCTCTTGGTTCCTGGACCCTGGACGCTGGAGGTATACAGAGCAGAGTTCTCCAGAGAACACCGCCGAACTGTGCCACACCTTTCCCAGACCCCGTAACCTATCCCTTCACTTGTAAGTTACCCCACAAAATAAATCTCCCTTTTAACTACATGGAGTGGCCTTAATAATTTCACCAATACCCAGACTGGCTTTGAACTTATTTGTTAGCCCAGGCAAGACTTGAACTCATGACCTTCCTGCCTGAGTCTCCCAAGCCTCTGGGATTATAGGCCTGCGCCAACAGGCCGGGTTTAGTGTCAGAACTTTGAAACAGAGCCTGCTAACAACATACCACACTATGTGAGGTTTTGTTGGTTGGTTGGTTGGTTTTGTCTCCCTGCTCCCTTAGACTGTTTGCCTAAGGATGCACAAGATAATGGATTCAAAACTTCTTTTTCTTTCTCTTGGAAGTCATGAGTTTGGTATGTAGTTAAGTGCATTTGTGTCTATTTATTCTACTGATGTATTGCCTCTATCATTTATTTTGTGTATGTGTAAATTCTTTACCACCTCCAAAGTCAAAGTGTTATCAGAAGGTACACTGCCTTCACATTCCTCCATCTGTTTCCGCCCTCTGCTTTTTCTCTGACGTGTCCTGAGCTTTTCTCTTCCTTTCTTCTACTTTTTTAAAAAAAATCTTTTTTTTTTCTTTTTTTTTTTGGTTTTTTCGAGACAGGGTTTCTCTGTGTAGCTTTGCACCTTTCCTGGAACTCGCTTGGGAGACCAGGCTGACCTCGAACTCACAGAGATCCACCTGCCTCTGCCTCCCGAGTGCTGGGATTAAAGGCGTGCGCCACCACCGCCCGGCAAAGGAGAATGAATTTCTTTTCTTTTCTTTTTTTTTTTTTTAAAGATTTATTTATTTATTATCTACTCAGTGTTCTGTCTACATGTAGACTTGTAGGCTAGAAGAGGGAACCAGATCTCATTATAGATGGTTGTGAGCCACCAAGTGGTTGCTGGGAATTGAACTCAGCACCTCGGGAAGAACAGCCAGTGCTCTTAACCACTGAGCCATCTCTCCAGCCCATTTCCAGCGTTTTACCAGACGAACAGTGCTGAGGTGAGCAGCCGCCTACATTTGTTGCTTTGCATTTGTGGGAGGAGTCTTCAGGTTTAACTTCCAAAATTAAGTGTTTTGTTAGTATTGTCAAATTCCTCCCCACAGGAGTTGAACCGCTTTGGACCTCACCAGTAATATAGGAGAGTCTGCTTCTCTCTGTGGAGGGTGTCTCCAGGCCTGTTGCTAATGGGTGGGTCAGCATAGTCATTTGGATTATGTTTTCATATCTATGGGATATTTGTTTTTTTTCTTTTGTTTTCCTTTTTTTGTTTGTTTGGTTTTTGTTTTGTTTTGTTTTGAAAATGAATCATTTGCTCTTGTCCATTATTTTGATTTTCAAGGCTCTTTTATGTTTGGCGAGTTCTATACTTCCCAGCTCAGCTCCTTCCCTCCACGCTGCCGGTCCTTGTTAGCTTCCGCTGTCCACTTGACACAAACCTGGAGTCATCAGGGAAGAGGGAATCTCAAGTGAAGAATTACCTCTATCGGACTAGCCATTGGGCATGTCTGTGGGGGCATTTTTCTGATTGCTGGTTGATGTGGGAGGGCCCAGCTCGCCGTGGGTGGTACCGTCTCCAGGCAGGTAGACCTGGGCTGTACAAGACGGTGTGAGCATGGAAGCAAGCTGGTAAGCAGTGTTCCCCCAGGTCTCTACTTCAGTCACTACCTCCACATTCCCACCTTAAGGTCCTGCCTTGCCTAGATAATGGTCTGTGACCCGTAAGTCACATAAGCCCTTTCCTCCCTCAACTTATATTTGGTCAGTGTTTTATCACAGCGACAGAAACCAACTAGGACACTGGCCATCACTGAGCTGGCTCCTGCCACCTCTCAGATGGGTCAGAACAATTATCTCCTCCCGGTCTCCTGTCCCTTGCTTGACCTTGACCCTTGGTCTGTGTTGGGGTTAAAGCGAGTGGTTTTATTATTTTTAACATTTCATTCATTTGGGAGGGGGTGCTCATGCCACGGCCCGTGTGTGATGGTTGGAGGGTAGCCTGTGGAGTGGGTCGTATCCTTCTGCTGCGTGGGTCCCTGGAATTGAGTTACCTGCTCATCCATCTCAGTAGCACAAGAATAATCTTCAAATGCTAATCTGTGTATCCATTGTTCCTGGGATAAGGAATTCCTTAGCACGGTGTTGAAAGTTAAGTTCCCTCACTAAACCAGGTGTCTCCAACCCCAACTCTGACCCGCCCCTTTCTTGAATCCTCTGGTTCTCAGAGCTCAGTTGAAACATCATGTCCTGGAGGTGTGTTGACACATTCCCGCATCACTGTCTCCAGTTGCCATGGGCTCTGTCAGTCCATGGCTTTGTTTCATCCCAAGACTTGAAGCTTGATGAGGGCAGGATGTATCACAACTAGGCCAGACATGGTGGTATAGCCCTTTAATCCCAACACCTGGGAGGCAGAGATAGGAGGATCTCTGTGAGTTTGAGGTCAGCTTGGTCTACAGAGTGAGCTCCAGGACAGCCAGGACTACATAGAGAGATTCTTTTTTTTTTTTTTTTTTTTTTGAGACAGGGTTTCTCTGTGTAGCTTTGTGCCTTTCCTGGAACTCACTCTGTTGCCCAGGCTGGCTTCGAACTCACAGAGATCCACCTGCCTCTGCCTCCCGAGTGCTGGGACTAAAGGCGTGCACCACCACTGCCCGGCTGAGAGACTCTGTCTTAACAAAACAAACCAGGGGCTGGAGAGATGGCTCAGCTGCTAAGAGCACTGACCGTTCTTCCAGAGGTTCAATTCCAACTCCCACATGGCAGCTCACAACCATCTGTAACTCCAGTTCCAGAAGATCTGACACCTTCTTCTGGCCAGGCATGTACAGACATATATGCAGACAAAACATAAAATAAATAAATCTTAAGAAGAGAGACCATTTTAAAAATGACATTTAGTTATTTGTGTTTGCACATGTGTGTGCCTGTGCTTGTGTGTGCACCACAATGCGCATGTGGAGGCCAGAGGACAACCCAAGGGAGTCAGTTTTCTCCTTCTACCATGTGGGTTCTAGGAATCTGAGGTCATCAGACTCAGCAGCAGTCTGTACCCACTGAGCCATCTTGCTAGCCTGTTAAGCACTTTTATTCATTCATTCATTCATTCGTTCAGTGTGTGAGTGTGTGTGTGTGTGTGTGTGTGTGTGTGTGTGTGTACTCACATGTGTGAGTACTCCACTGCTCATATGGAGGTCAGAGGACAACTGGTGGGGGTCGGTTCTTTCCTTGTACCATGTGGGTCCTGGGATCTAATTTAGGTCAGCATGCTTGTTGGCAAGCACCTTTTCTTGCTTAGTTCTCTAAACCTGTGTAATGGATGACCAGTGCTTTCCCCTCCGCAGATTGCTGGGTGCCAGGCCACAGCAGGAGGGGGTGAATGAATGGGGTGTTCTGACCATCCTAGGACCCAGCTGGAGTTTCTGAAAGATAAATGCTCATGTTCAGAATCGGTCAGGTGCCACCTAGTTTCTTTCCAATGGGACTGTCTTGTTCAGTACTGCTTCCTTCCCGATCACCAGAGAGTTTTGGGAGACGAGAGGAGGCTCCTGGGACCTGAGCGATGGTCCCGGCAGCACATATCCATGAGTGGAGTTGAGGGTGAGACGCTGTAACTTAGCTGCTGAAGCCTTGAGCAGAACCCCCACTGGCTAACCGGCTCAGATTTCAGCTCCAAAGTGCAGCATCGCTGCTGTGGACAGGAGGTACAATTAGTGTCGCCACAGAAACCACCAGTTCTCCTCTCATCAATCATTATTATGAGGTTGGAGTGGGGGAGTGAGAATCAAGTTCAGTTCAGAACAGAAGGGTGGTGAGAGACCTTCCAGAAAGCTGCCACAGTCTGCCAGGAAACAGACCCTCCCCCGTGCCCCCGGGACGTGGGTGGGTGGGGTGGGGGGGCAGGACAGGCTCCCACCTCTTAGGGAACCGCAGAATGCTCACAAGGGCAGCACTTTCTTTTCTTTCTTTAAAATTTTTTTGAGGCTTGATTTTAATTTTATATGTATGCATGTTTGCCTGAATGTGTGCATCTGCATACATTGTGCACCACCCGGCTATAGAGTCCGAGAAGACCAGAAAATGGCATCGGATCCACAGAGACTGGACTTACTGATGATTGGGGGCTGGACATGGAACCCAGGTCCTCTCGGAAGAGCAGCCAGCACTCTTAACCTCTGAGCCTTCTCTCCAACCCCCGGCATTTTCTCATGAACAGAACATTGCCCAGCTCAGTAAACAAGAGGGTCCCATGCTGAGTCACATGACAGACATCCAACCTGGGGCTGCTGCCGCCACGTGGATGGCGCCTCATTCTATGGTGTCCACAGTGTGTGGCGAGGGCATGGACTTCGCTCATGTCTGCCCACTGGGGCCTGGGACACAAGTTTGTTCAGAGCAGCTGGGTTGCAGATCCCAGGGCCTGTACTATAGTATCGTTGTCTCATCCACTGTAAGACTGCCCCGCCCTAAGGCAACAGTGAGACACTGTCTGCCAGGTCACGGAAGTCACGTTAAGTGGGCTTTGTCAGAACCAGAACAGGATTTGGGACATAACTAATCACAAATTGAGAGTTAGTTGGCTCAGTGGTGTGGTTCCTGGTCTGCAAAGTGTTAACAGCGCTGGGTATTCTTGCCTCAGCCACAGGCTTCCCTTTTGCCCTCCCAGGCTACCCCCCAGTAGCATCTGGTTCCTTAGGGTCCAAGAGCTGTGTCACCCAGAGAGCAAGAGAAAAAGTCCATGAGGCTCTGCTCAGAGCCCACCCCCTTGCACCCTGCCCCTCCCCAAAGTCCCCCTCAGCCAAGGCGTTTCATTCCACGGGCCATCTGTTGGGTTCTGTCTGTTACTTTATCCGGCTCACACTGCTTGGAGAGGGTGACTAAGGGAAACCGGGTATTTTCAGCCAGGGGCCATCATCGTTGCTGGATCAAGTGTCTTTTTGGTGCCCTGAATTTCAGGACAGGTGTGTTTTTATTCAGGAAAAACAGAGCCCTGAAATTAGAAGGCTAGATTTCCCTTCCAAAACATCTCCCTCCCCCATCCTCCCAGCCTGTCCTACTGGTGATGGCAGCCACCATTTTGGTTGTAGACGAACCATAAAACCCTAAACCAGGAGGCTGGGCTTCTGATCTCTACCTCAGCATGGATGCGTAAACTCACAGAGCCTTGGTTCCCTCCTGTCGGTGGCGAGCCTCAGCCTCGCCAGCCTCCAGGGACTGGCTGGAGGGCCTTAGTGAGATGCTTCAGGGACTTGGGAGGGCAGAGGTCCTCCCTGGGAGACCACAAAGTACTTGGGTCCCTGATGTGTGCAGGGTGGCCTCCCTGTGGATGGACCCTCTTTTAGGTCAGAGATACAAAAGAGAGAGTACAGAGCTGGAAAGAAGGCTGAGCTGTTTCCCAAAATCACACCTGTCGTGTGGGTGGGGCACTGTCTTCCCTTTTACTTTTGTTTTTGTTTTCAGAGCTGGGAATCAAGTCCAAGGCCTCACACACGCTGGGCAAGCGCTGCACCACTGGGAAGCACTCCTAAACTCTCACCCATCTATAGCATCAATGCATGGACATCAAATTTACATCCTTTCAAAAACTAATTATTGGGGGGCTGGAGAGATGATTCAGTGGTTAAGAGCACTGGCTGCTTTTCTAGAGGTCTGGGGTTCAATTCCCAGCACCCACACAATGTCTCACAACCATCTGTAACTTTAGTTCCCAGGGATCTGACACTGTCTCTGACCCCCTTGGGCACCAGGCATGCACATAGCACACAGATGTATATACAGGAAGAAAAAAAACATGCACATAAAATAAAGTTTTTTGTTTTTTTTTTAAATCAAAGTCATAATGCACATAGATGAAATCAAATAGTGACAGAAGATATTAAGCAATACCAATTTATTCTCCTTCTCTTACCTGGGTCCTAGAAAGAGCTGGCCTCACCTTTTCTATGTGTTTCCCTTTGTAGTTAATCTTGTGTCCAATTGATGTTATTTTATTCATGTTTCTCAGTTTTTCCTTTGTAGACGCCCATTGGTTTCCTGCTGTGGGGGATGAGAGCTTGGCTCTCCTACACTGTGACCCCATCACTTCCTTCCGCTCAGCTCCCGCACCGTGGCCCTATCAGGACACTGGTTCATTTGATAGTGTTTGCTTTATTATGAGTTTGCAAAATGTCCTACAACTGAACTCTTATCTTCTCCCCCAAACCCTGCTACTGCTGGTTTAAAAACACGTCCACATATTCTGCGCCTGTTCTCCATCTGGAGGGGGAATTTGGTCCCCTCCTTTCAACATGCCCACTGGATTCTGAGGGACAGAAACTTGCTGAGGTAACACTGCTCTGATGGACACCAGGTCATAAAGGAATTCTGAGCCCCTGGGAAGAAGTCTGGCTCCCTGGAAGCCATCAGACTGGAGATGTCATGGGTGGAGATCACATATAGACACAAAGATGCTCCAGGAGCCCCACTGGCCTGCCTGTGGCTCCCAGACTCGCTGGTGTTGGCATCAGATTAGGGGGACGGGAAAGGCTCTGAGAAGACCCAGCCCTACTTCCCCTGACAACTGCCTAGCACTTGCCATGATCATATGAACTAACAGCCACCGTGGATTCCATCTTAGGCCACTCAGACTAGATTGGTTCATGCACAGGTAACAGGAGCAACAGCTCGAACCATGGCCTCCCCATCTCTCTAGACTGTGGCATCATCCTTTTGGCGCATGCCATTTTTGATCTTTCTCTTTCATACTCTCCCTCATTTCTCTCCATTGTTCATACTCCTCCCTCATTTGATATGTTAAAAACACCCTTTGGCTCTGCCTTTAAAGTCAGTTGACAATCTATTGTTCTCACTCTCTCTAATGTTAACAACGTTGTTCAAGCTGCCATCATCCGACTGATAGAGCATTATCACTTTTCATCTAACTGCAGCATCCTGCTGCAGCCCAGTCTCTCTTAGAGTTCATTCTAAACATATCAGGAATAGCTACTCTGGTCATGTCACTCCTCTGCACCCAACTGCAGAGGCTCCCATCTCAGAGAGAATGCCTCGTGGTGGTCTCTTCTGCATACAACTGCAGTGGCTCCCATCTCAGAATACCTCACTGTGGTCTACACACATCTGGCCCCTCAAATCTCCGACTTGCTGCCTCCCTTCCCCTCTCCAGTTAGCCCCAGCCCCTTCCCCTTGGCAGTCCTTGACTGCATTCAGCTTGTTTCATTGAGTCCTATGTATAAGTTAATCTCAGCCTGTATTTCCCAAATTATTGATTGCTTTAAAAAAAATTACCTGGAAATCTATTGTCAGTTGCTCATTCTACCCCCAGGTTATTTAAACATTTCTGGATACTACTTTCTACACTTAAAACAGGTCATTTTCTTAAATCCCTCAGGCACTTCCCTTCTGGTATTTGCTCTTTTCTTGTCCCTCTGGACTGGCTGCTTTCTATCTGCTGTCATCCTAAGAGTTCGCTGCTCTCTGGTGTGAGCAACCCTTAACCATGCAGTCTCTCTTAGATCACTTTCTCATTTTGTTGGTGCACATCCTGCAGTGGCTTTTTTGATGAAATTACTTTTATTTATTTTTATAAATAGGTGTGTGTATGCTTATTTGTATGTACAACATGTACATGTAGTGCCTGTGAAGGCCAGAAGAGGGCATCAGATCCCCTGGAAACAGAGTTAACAGGAGTCGTGAGCTGCCTAATGGTGCTGGGAAATTGAACCTGGGTCTTCTGCTAGAGCAGCAATTTCCATCTCTCAGTTTCCTGAAATGCCTTATTCCACCTTCATATTATGTTAAAAAAAAACCCTATGCTTATCACTCTGCTACAGGTGCACACTTCACGTTACACTGATTATTTGGTTAAAAGTATTCTAGGCTGGAAACAATTTTCACACTTGAGTACCTTGAAAAGATAATTTTCTAACTCCAGTGTGGCTACTGAGAAGTCCAGCACCACCCGATTCCTGGTTGTTTGTATCCTCTCTCTCTGGATGCTTTAAAAGCTTTTCTTCAATCTGGGTACTCTGAAGTTTGTGCCGATGCCTCTCGGTCTTTATTTGGGTCTTCATTTAAGTGTGCCAGGCACGTAGTAGGGCCTTTCCATCTGGAGGTGTCTGGATATTTTTAGTTTTGGGGAAATGATACTTTAATAGGCCCCCAGAATTTAGCACAACTGATGCCGTGTTGGAGGCACTATTCAGATCTTAGACCCCAGTGCTTGGTGAGGCTCAGGGTGGCATGGTTTGGGCAAGTTCCCCATGTAGCCACCGGCCAGCAATACAGACTTTCTATTCAGCTTTAGGAGTGTCTCCATGTGTTCTCTGGTAGAATTTAGTCACATAAATACTGTTTACAATACTGTCTTTATTATAATTTCCTTCCTTAGGTTTTTTTTTTCTCTCTATTAAAATATTTTTAGTTGAAATTGGACTTTCTGGGCAGTTTTTTATTTTTATTTTGTAAATTTTTTCTCAGACAGGATTTCTCTGTGTAGCCCTGGCTGTCCTGGAACTCAGTCTGTAGACCAGGGTGGCCTCAAACTCAGAAATTAACCTCCATAGTGCTGGGATTAAATGTGTGTGCCATCACCTACCTCTTGGTGGGTTCTTTATTATTGTTTGTTTTGCTTTGTTTTTAAAGATTTATTTATTTATTATGTATACAGTGTTCTGTCTGCATGTATACCTGTACACTGGAAGAGGACACCAGATCTCATTATAGATGGTTGTAAGCCACTATGTGGTTCTGGGAATTGAACTCAGAACCTCTTGAAGAGCAGCCAGAGCTCTTAACCACTGAGCCATCTCTCTAGCCCTCTTGTTTGTTTGTTTGTTTAAGACAGGGTTTCTCTGTGTAGCCCTGGCTGTCCTTGAACTTGCTCTGTAAACCAGGCTGGCCTTGAATTCATGGAGATCCACCTGCCTCTGCCCCCTGAGTGCTGGGATTAAAAGTGTGCCACCACCCGGCTAGTTCTTTAGTCTTCTCTTTCCTCGGTTGTAACAAGTTGAACATTCCTAACCTGAAAGTCTGAAATCTGGCGTTAGAGCTCCCATGACACTCAAAATGATTCTGACATTGGAGAATTTTCTGTTTTAGGAATTTAGATTAGGGATGTTTAGTCAATAAATCAATGCAAATATTCCAAAATGTGAAAGTCCCCCAAACATTTTCAGTCTAAGCATTTTGGATAAGGCAAACTCAATCTGAATATTAATATCTCCACCACAAGACATAGACTGTGTTGGTCAGCTTTCTGTGTGACAAGACGCCCGAGACAATCACCTTATAATAAGGAAAGGTCTCTTTTGGCTCATAGTATCAAGGATTCCAGTTCTTGGTCATTGGGCCCTGTTACTTTGGGCCTGGAGCATTACAATGCATTGTGGCAGTGGTTCGTGGTGGGGTGCATGGAGGTGTGATATAATGCATCATGGCAGTGGTGCATGGTGGAGGTGCATGGAGGTGTGATACAAGGCATTATGGCAGTGGTGCATGTGGAGGTGCATGGAGGTGTGATACAAGGCATTATGACAGTGGTGCATGGTGGAGGTGCATGGAGGTGTGATACAATGCATAATGACAGAGGTGCATGTGGAGGTGCATGGAGGTGTGATACAAGGCATTATGACAGTGGTGCATGGTGGAGGTGCATGGAAGTGTGAAGCGAAGAGAGAGAAGAAGGATCCAGGGCTCTAATATCACCTTCAAGGGCATGTCCTCAGTGACCTGTTTTCTTCCACTAAGTGCCGCCTCCTAAAGGTTCCACTGCCTCTCAGCAGTGCCACAGATTAGAGACCATGTCTTTACAGACGGGCCTTTGGGGGAACATTAGGAACCAAACTCTGGGTAGAAAATGGGCTTTTTTTTTTTAGATTAAATATAATTACATCATTTCCTCCTTCCTTTTCCTCCCTTCAGCCCCTCCCATTTCACATTCATGGTGTCTTTTTCTTTGTGTTTACAAATGTGTGTGTACCATCTCAGTTTGTATAATGCTTCTTGTATGTATAATTTCAGGGATGACCATTTGATACTGGGTAACCAATTGGTGTGATCTTCCTGGGGGAGGACTAATGTGTGTGTGTATACAACATACACACACATTTATAAACATATACACATTTGTAAACACACACACACACACACACACACACACACACACACACACACACACA
>CABHPQ010002193.1:48415-72824 GCA_902168405.1 Peromyscus aztecus | reverse complement strand
ACCACCACCACCACCACCACCACCACCACCACCACCACCACCACCACACGTGTGTATGAGCCTGTGTAGAGGTCAGAGGACAACTTGAAGAGTCTTCTCTCTACCATGTGGGTTGTGGGGATTGAACTCATGTCACCGGGCTTGTGACAGGTGCCTTTAGCTGCTGAGTTCAGTTTCACCATCTCATTGTGTAGCCCTAGCTGATCTGGCCTCAGATTCACAGAGATCCACCTACCTCTGCCTCTCTGAGATTAAAGACGTGGGTCGTCATGCCTTTAACTACCAAGCTTTTTTACCAATGATCCAGTTTTGAGCTTTCAGTTTTTGAAGCACAAGACCAGTGTGACACCAACCAGTACAAATACTTGTTTAGTGTTATGGTATGTGTGAAAGAATAGAAACATAAAGCACAATACTAAAGAAGTCAATTGTAGGTAAAATTTATTTAAGATCTACAGTGTGCCAGGAAATGCACTATTCTTTATTATGCATTTGTATCCTGGGCATGGGATGGGAGTGTGAATCAGGATCATTTTCAGAATGTATCCTGAGTCATTGAAGAAGGATCGTTTACATGTATGTGATGAAAAGCTGTGTTAGAGTTTGGAGGGTAGCAGGAGGAAGGTAGTTATCCAAAAGAAATAAATGAAATAAAATAAACCCCAAATCCAGCCAAAACATTTTTTTCCGATTCACTGGATAGTCTAATCCCTGAATGTTTTCAAGGTCAAGGCTCAGCCTTGCTTAGAAATAATTGGCTTCTTGCCTCAAGTTAGGGGTTGGGCTTTAGAGCCAAACACACTAATCTGAAACAGCTTTCAGGGAGCTTTACTGTCCCAAGCCCACCGCAGTGACTTGAGGCTAGTATAAGTTTGTGCCACAGGTGACTGGGGAGTCGGGGAGTTGGGCACTGGATGAACAGGGAACTGAGCTGTGACTGACAAGGGAGCTGAGTGCTTCTGCAGCAGGTGGTGCTGTGTTTCCCTTTCCCATTTAAGGATGGCGAGAGACTTCTCTCTAAGTTGCAATAAGAGAAGTACAAGTTAGAACTCTGAGCCACAAACACAAAGGAACCTTGGTAAGAGCTTCAGGGAACTTCTTTCTGAGGTATCTATGGCAACAGAAAGGTCCCATGGCCCCCTGGAGAAGAAACTTTGTTCCTGTGTCCCCTTACATGTCCATCTTTTTATTAGCTGCCCGGAGACAGTCGCAGCAGGAATGATACCCAGGCTCCTTTTCTTGTGGTCAAAGCACTCAGCATTTTTCAGTCACTCAGATAGCGGTTCCTGAAGCATGTTGTAGGATAAAAGGGATAAATGTCAGCTAGCCATTGGTAAAAGAAAACCAGAGATCAAGCGCATGAACAAGATTGAAATTTAAGATGTTCTGAGATAGGTATCATGACATTGTCAGGGGCAATATTCTCAGAAAATGTCATTTAACTCATGGTCCAATATGGTGGCTTAAGCACTGGGTATCATGTCTACATTCTAACAAGGAGAAAAAAAAAAAGGCTAGGAATATATATGGCATGGAAGCAGAAGAATTATTTGGGGTGGGGGGATGGAGGAACCAGCAAGAGACGGGGACAGGGCTGGCATGATGGCTCACTGCCCATGGTTGGATTCCCATCTTGGAGAAGGCTCCAGTAGAAATCGTTTTACACCTCACTTGGCTTTTCTCTGGGCTTCTCCAAATCAATCTTGATTTGATTGTGAAGTCTCAGCAGTAGGTACACTTTCACAGATGCTAGAGGCATTCACTAGAGTTTTGGAGGTGGCCTGAGTTCACAGGGGCACAGTGCTCCTTCCAAACAGCAGCCTGATGGACAAACGCACTTGGAGATGGCACAGCCTGAGAACCTATCTGCATTCCTAGAAAGTTCACATGTGATGGGATGCAGTGGGGCACAAACCATGCTCTGAGTGTGAAGGGCTTACAGAAGGTTCTCTGTGGACATCTAAGGCTTAGCTTGTAGTAGGACATCAAGGAAGAGATGGGGTGGGGGAGTCAGACTGTCCATCAGTAGTTCTACCTATCATTGCCCCGGGGAGCCCATGAAAATGCAGGCTTGGGGAATACCAACAGTGGATTTCCATGTGGCAGGCTTAGAGTGGTGGTCAGAAATCTGATTTTCCTAACAAGCTCCATGGGTGATTTCTCATGAAGCTGGTCAACTGCACTTAGGGAGCAGGTGTCTGGGCAGTGTGAGATCATGGCCATTTGGATCATAAGCCCATAGATGTGGTGTTCGGGGAATTACAGAGATTCAAGCTATTTTTATTCATTATAGGAAGACATGTTGCTAATCTCTGTGTCTCAGAAAAATTGCATTGAAGCCCCTCCCCTATTTTGGAGCTGAGGGGTTTGTTTTTACAGGAGGTTTGAGGATGTCTTGAGCCATAATAAGATGCTACAAACAGGGTGGTTTAAGCCATAAATGTTTATTTCTCATTGTTCTGGGAGATGAAGACTGAGACACTGGGGATTTAGGCTTCGACATTCAGCCCATAACAGAGCGTCTGTGTTAATGAACATGGTACTGGTAGGCTAACTAGAAGTTGATGGGGACAAAGACAGATGTGGGGGTGCAGGAAAGGTAGAAGATGGGAGGGGGAAAACCAGATTTTTCAGCATGCATCACGGACAAGGATTGTGCTTGCCATTGCCTGTGTATTACCATGGGGGCTGCTCCAGTTCACCTCAGACATTTGTTTAATATTATTTTTTTTGTGGTATTATGGATGGAACCAGGGCTTTTGGACCAGGCCTTTGTGTATGTTAGGCAGGTACTTTCCTACTGAGCTGTATCCCCAACTCTTAAATTCTTTGGACTATATCCAGCATTTGATTGACAAGGATCACAGGAAAGAAATGCCTTTTTTCTTTTTTTTTTTTTAACTTCAGTAACCCAGGGGTTGCTTTTCACTTCTATCCATTTACACCATTTTTGTGACCTGCAAGACAGTCTTTCTTCTTTCCCCCCATTGCCTCTGCATTGGTTACTTTTCTGTTTTATGATAAAACATGGCCAGAAGGAACTTATAGGAAGATGAGTTTATTTGGGCTTATGGTTCTTAAGGGAGAGTCCGTAATGGCCAGTGGAGGCCTGGCATCACACAGCAGGTGTGGAGGTAGACTCAGAGGGCTGAGAGTTCGTATTTTCACCAGAAAACATCAAGCAGAAAGAAGACTGGATGTAAGGCGAGGCTGTGAACTCTCAAAGCCCATTCCCAGTGATGCACTTCCTCCAGCAAGGCTACACATCTCCCCACACAGCACTGCCAGCTGAGAACCTAGGTCCAAACACCGGAGCCCACGGGAGACGCTGCTCATTCAAACCGCCGGAGCCTACTTCCTACCTCTAGCTTTTCATGGCCACTCCATCCTTTAATTCTCTGTTTTTATAAAGTTTAAGTGCCAGGTGGGCTTCTCTGTCATCCCTCTCAGGAGTCAATATCTGTCTCTATTTCCCCAGGTGTCTGCAATCAGCCTGGGGCTCATGTCAGCCTCTGAATGTCAATAACTTCAAATCCCTTGGTGACTGTGTTCTCTTGGTACTGAAGAGCTAACTGATGGATGGCTAGCTCATCATCTGACTGCTTCTCCAGGGGACAGACTCGCTAAAGAGGAAACCATTAAGGCTTTGAGGAGAAAAGCTGATAGTTCCAGAGGTACATTCCCCACCCTCACCCCCACCCCATGTTTCAGTAGATTAATAGTGCTGGCTTAGAACAGACTGAGTATCCCCAGTCTCCACAGGGTCCTTTTCTCTTCTTTTCTTTAATAATTGTGAAAAATATTTTTAATTTCCTTTTAACTAAAGCATATAGATAAGATTTAAAAATAAAAAAAAGTAGCTTATAGTGGGTACCAGTAACATCCCCGCCCCCATTCCTAGTTCCAATGGTTTCAGCTCTTTTAGCTATATCCTTCATTTACCTTATGATTGCTTACTAACAGGCATACTTCTGCTTTTTCTTTAAATTTTTAATGAACTAATAAGAATTAGGGCAATTTACGAGAGTATGAATGGGGGTTATTTACAGAAGCATACTGTTTTTCTCTACTAAGAAATGTCTAAAGCTCAATTTCTTTCTAGTTTTAAAAATCTTTAAATATTTTGCTTTGAATTTGTGTGTGTGTGTGTGTGTGTGTGTGTGTGTGTGTGTGGAAATGTGCATGTGAGTGCAGGTACCCACGGAGGCTAGAAGAGAGCATCAGATTCTCTGGAGCTAGAGTTACAGGCAGGTGTGGTCTGCATGGTGTGGGTGCTGGAAACCAAACTCAGGTCTCTTCAAGAGTAAGCACTATATGCTTTTAACTGGTGAGCCATCTCTCCAGCCCCAGAGGCTACACCTCTAACAAGGCCACTTCCTTGATAAGAGAATATCTAGTGAATCATTGTATGGCTATCTCCTGTCCTCTGTCCACCAAAATGTGTGGAGATCTATGATGGTGGGTTCTGCTGTGTAAGAACACTGACATATTGTATAGATAGAGTTCTCCAGAGAAACAGAACAATATTCTAGCTATATATCTATATCTCATCTATCTATCTCATCTATCACCTATCTATCTATCTATCTATCTCCTATGTATGTATGTATGTATGTATGTATGTATGTATCTATCTATCTATCTAACATCTACCTACCTATGGAGAATGTTAGCAGAAGGTAGTGAATTATGTGGCTTTGGAAGTTAGGAAGTCTTATTATCTGCCATAGGATGAAAGTTGCAGACCAGAATACCACTGGTATAGTTCTAAAGTCTGAGAACTCAATAATGGGTGGCATAGATGTGAGTGTTGAGACCTGAAGACCTAAGAACAAAGAGTGCTAGGAGATTGATGCCTTTGCTCAAGCAGCTCAGTAGCTAGAAATCCATTCTTCCTCTTCCTATTGTTTCCTAATTATTCCTAATAATTCTATTGTTTATTATTAATGTGTGCATGGTGAGGTGTGTGTGTGTGTGTGTGTGTGTGTGTGTGTGTGTGTGTGTGTGTGTGTATGTGTGTGGAAGCCAGAGAACAATCCAGGAGTCAATTCTCTCCTACTGTAGGTTCTGAAGATTGAACCCAGCATGGGAAGTACTTTTCCTGGCTTACCAACTGAGCAATCTTAGGGTTCCCCACCCTTCTTTCTATTCTTTTTTTTGAGACAGGGTCTCATTTTATAGTCCTGGATGGCCTGGAACTCACTCTGTAGACCAGGCTGGCCTTGAACTCAAAGAATCCCCCTGCCTCTGTTTCCCGAGTGCTGGGATTAAAGATGTGCACCACCATCTTTGGCTCATTTCTTCTTTCCTGTAGTTTCCAAGGCCTCAGAAGAGTGGACGAGCATATTGTCAAGGGCCATCTGATTTACTCAGCCCACAATTCAAGTGCTTATCTCGCCTGGCAGCACACCTAGACATAGACAGAAACATGCTCGAACAGTTTTCTGGTCAATTCATAGCCAAGTGAAGTTGACGCATAAAAGCAACCATCACATGTGCTGTGGGTATTTAAATTTTTTTCTATTATAATCCTTTGATGCCTTAAAAGTCCATTCAGGCTGAGGAGAAACTGCCCCTCCTAGGGCTACCAATTCTTAGAGGTAGCAAAGAGCCCACTGGAGAGTATGCCTTTGATCTACAAACTATCAGCCCACAGCCATGTCTCATCTATGCAGCCTATCTACCTCAAGATGCAACACCCCTGTCTTACCCCACAGCCATGAACCAGGCAACTAGATACTGTCTACATAAATACAAAACTTGCTGAACATTTCCAAACTAGCAGTGGTAACTGCTCACTCTGTTCTACTTTGTCTTTGTTATGGAGAGCTCCAAGAAGGCTCTGACTTAAACTTACCTGTTCTGTCCTCTGCCTCCTGATCTTGCTAAAGTCTTTTTGCATAGGCCCATGTGGCCTCCTATGCCTCTTTTTTTTTGGAGGACTGTACTGGCTGGTTTTGTGTGTTTACTTGACACAAGCTAGAGTCATCAGGAGCCTCAGCTGAGGAAATGTCTCCATGAGATCCAGCTGTAAGGCATTTTCTCAATTAGTGATCAATGGGGGAGGGCCCAGTCCATGGTCAGTGGTGCCATCCCTGGGCTGGTGATCCTAGGTTTTTTTAAGAAAGCAGGCTAAACAAGCCATGTGAGGCAAGTCAGTGAGCAGCTCCCTTCCATCTGCTGCTCTGCATCAGTTCCTGCCTCCAGGTTCCTGCCCTGCTTGAGTTCCTGTCCTGACTTCCTTCAGTGATGAACCGTAATGTGGAAGTGTAAGCTAAATAAACCCTTCCCCCCGACTTGCTTGTTGGTCATGGTGTTTTGTTGCAGCAACAGAAACCCTAACTAGGGGGTTGGGGATTTAGCTCAGTGGTAGAGTGCTTGCCTAGCAAGCGCAAGGCCCTGGGTTCGGTCCTCAGCTCTGGTAAAAAAAGAAAAAAAAAAAAAGAAAAAAGAAAAAAAGAAACCCTAACTAGGAGAAGGACTTACGAGTGTAATGGACTTTGTAGTCCTGGATTACCCCTATGACTACATTTGGCTGATTATCACACAGAGACTGAATAACAGCTGACCATGGACTTGGGGTTCTATATGTATAACTGGAACTCTTGGGACCATGAGAACTCAGGGGATTGTATGCCTGTTTTCACTTTTCTGCTGGTCATCACCCCATATCTCAAACACATTATTTTTTAGCTGGGCCATGTAGCATATGTGTTTTCGAAAAATTGCTTCCAAACTTTTGTGATTAAGCACTCTTGTCTTTGAGGATAGGTAACTCCCTCATGACAGATCACAGAATATAAACAAATGGTGGAACCATTCTTTCTTTCCACTTAATAAATATCCTATGAATAATTGAAGCTTGCTGAATTAGTTTGGCCACAAAAGCTTCTCTTCCTCCTTTGCTGGGAATACAGCCAAAATTGTGTATTAAAAGATGTGCACATATGCTCATGTGGAAGAAACTCCCTGGCAGAAAGCAAGTAGTGGAGGAGTTAGGAAGGTACAGAAAAGTAGGAAGCAGTACCAGAGAAAGAACGTCCAGGAAGGCTCCAGCAGATTACACAAAATGAAGGCAGCATCTTCCCTAGAAGGAGAGGATGCTGTGTTCACCTTTATGAAGCCTTTTCTTTTCCTGATTCAAGTGAAAGGAACAAGGACAGCTGACCCAGGCCTTGAGTCAACACTTGGGGTATCGATGCTCCCTTTGTCCCAATCTCTTCAGTGTTGGTCGGAACTACATTTCCTGCCTACACACAAACAGGACTAGATTCTGTGTAGTCAGACTGGGATTGGAGATAAAGCACAGAGACACGTCTTTCCAACCAATTCACCTGACTTGAGTTGGGGACACTGGAGACTGAAGAGTGACTGTCCATCCACAAAGGCACGCTGTAACATCTGGGTCCTGCTTCCTTGAGAGATCAGGTGACTTCTTGGAGGCAGTCCTGAGGAGGGGAGAAGAGGGAACCCTGAAGAAAGATAGATGAGTCGCCAATCCTGCATACTCAGTGACCCAAGACTTTGGGCTAGTTCTAACATCAATTTACCGAAAGAGTAAAGGAACTTTGATTTTTGTGGGAAGGTAGTACAATAATAGACAACGGATTAGAAAATTTTAACAAAAATGACAAAGGACATCTAGGGGCTGGGAGAGTGATGATGGGAGAGGTAAGTCAGACATGGTTTTCATGAGTCTTGTAAGAGCCAGCCATACACACATACATAGATACACACACACATGCACACACATACACACACATACATAGACATACACATACATACACACACATACACATACACACACATACATAGACATACACATACATACACACACATATAGATATACACACATACACACACATACATATACACACACATACACATATATACACATATAGACATACACACACATACACATACACACACATACACACATACATATACACATACACACATAGATACACATACACATAGATACACATACACATACATATACATACACACATACACATATACATACATACACATATGCATACATATACACACACATACACATAGACATACACATACATACACACACACATACACATACATATACACAGACACAGACACATACACATGGACAGACAGATACCAACATACCCCATGCACAACTGCCGAGGAACCAGATAAGGGCTGTGGAGTGAAAAAAAGGCTGAGGAGGCCATGCAGGTGGCTGACTCTGCTTTGGGTGGGGAAGTGAGAAGAGGCCTCTGAGGAGGCGATGGGTGAGCTGACAAAACATGGAAAGCACTTGACCTTAAACGGGGGTGGGGGGTGGGGGAAGGACATTCAGTCTGGACAGTGAGAGAACATGTGTAGAGCCGTGAGGAAGTGAGCTGGGAAACCTGGAGGAAGCCCAGGGTGCTGGTGTTGGAGAGTGCACATGAGCTGTTCCAGAGCCGGGTCAGGGTTGATCACGTGAGGCAGGGAGATCCTGGTGGGCATTGTGGATTTCCTTCCAGGTGACATACTAGGCAGGAAAACGATACAATGCATCTTTTTTCACTTCATTTAAAAGTAAGTTTATGGGGCTTGGGATTTAGCTCAGAGGTAGAGTGCTTGCCTAGCAAGCACAAGGCCCTGGGTTCGGTCCTCAGCTGGGGAGGGGAGGAAGAAAAGTAAGTTTATTTTAACTGACACAGAATAATGGTATGTGTATCCCGCTGACCAATCTCTCTTATTTCTTTGTCCATTTTATGACTTCTCCACGCCATAGCTGTTGTACTCACAAATTCCCAGCAGCTGTGTTTTTCTGCTTAAGACCTATGGAAGACTGGGCTCCGCAACATTCACTGTGGATGGCCCCTCCCCCCAAGAAACTATTGGCAATTAATGGACATAGGGGAATGGATGTCATTTTCTTCAGTGGTCACCGACAAGTTCCTCTTGTTCCAGTAAATAACCTCTTACTCATGCTCGGGCAAGAAACTCTAAACTCCGTGGGCCTCATTCAGGGAAAGACATGAAGGTAGGAGCAGGAGGGAGAGGAGAGAGGAGCGTGTGTGTGTGTGTGTGTGTGTGTGTGTGTGTGTGTGTGTGTGTGTGCGTGTGTGAAAATGACCGCAATTCTTTATATAAATGCATGAAAGTACCAAATGATAAAAATAAATTAATCTGTGCTGTTATTTCTGACGCTCTGTAAGTCAGGAATATTGCAGTCCAAAGACAGAGTGAGGTCTGATTATAGAGTACTTAGCCCAGTGTTCAGCACCGCGTGTGTTCAGGGCACGTTCAGGGCTATTGCTGTTATCAGTCCTTATGCAAGGCTGCCTTGGAAGCTCCAAGCCTCTCTCATTCTAACACGCCTTATTCAAAATCCTTTATTTTTGAGAATTGCACATACATATCCAATGAAATATGAAAATATGACTCTATCTACCTCCATTTCCACCCTCCACCACCCTCCATGTCCCCCTTCTAACTTCTCTCTCTCTTTGATAACTCATTAAATCTGGTTAGTGCTGCACATGCATGCTACCCACTGGAGCATGGGAAACATATGGCCACATCCTCAAAAAAAAAAAAAAAAAAAAAAAAAAAAGAATGATTCTCCTCCTGCAGAAATCATCCAATTCCAGTAAGCACCTCATGAATGGGTAAGGTCTAGATATTGTGTACCCCATCTATGCTGGAATTTTGACGAGCTTGGTCTTGTGAAGGTAACTCCAGCTGCCAAGTGATTACATTATCTATGTCCTGGCCAGAAGACAGCAGTTCACAGTTCTCCTCCCCACCCTTTAGCTCTGGTATTCTCTCTGTCTCCTCTTCCACATGTTCCCTGAGCCTTGGTGGTAGTAGAGTTAATATAGATGTCCCATCTAGAGCTGAGAACCCCATCAATAATTCTCTATATTTCTTCACTCACTAATGCTTGCTTTCTGTCCTGAGGATCTCACTTCCGTGGACCACAGCTTCTGTGGATGCTGAGTGGAAGATCCAAGCCCGGAGATTCGTGACAGGCAGGCAGGGTGACTTACACACTCTACCTTTCTGCTCTGTTTCTTCCATCTCCTGAGAGGTGGCTGTCTTGCACCACCATAGCCCTGTAGCTCCAGTCAAGATGACTCTCCTCTGCATTGCAGGATTCTTTGAGTCCACACAACCTTCTTTCCTCCTATTTCCTTAGGCTAGAGGTTGGCAGAAGTTTTCTTTGTTACTAGCCAAGAAGTGCTTGTGGGGTTCCCTTAATTGCCCACATCTTGATAAATGGTTTCTTCATTTTTGTCATTTACTCATAATAGTCATTTTTTTCATTGTATATACTATGTATTTCCTGTAGGACCTTTTCCATATACCATGACAAAGTTGTTTAAAAATGTGTGCTTGCTAGAGGGTCCTAGCAAGTTAAATATACGAGCATGTCAAAATGCGTCATCGTTATGGTTTGCATGTGAAATGCCTCCCATGGACTCATGCACTTGAATACTTGACAGCTGATAGTTCTGTTTTATTTTCTTTGCTCTAGTCCCCGAGACAGGGTTTCTCTGTGTAGCTTTGGAGTCTGTCCTGGAACTCACTCTGTAGCCCAGGCTGGCCTCGAACTCCCAGAGATCTGCCTGCCTCTGCCTCCCGAGTGCTGGGATTAGAGGCGTGCGCCACAGCCGCCCGGCTTGATAGTTCTGTTTTAGGAACTTGTGGAACCTTTGGGACGTAGGGCCTAGCTGGTGAGCATAGGCCAGTGTTGGAGAGACTTGGGGGTGACAGACTGGCTCTGCTTTGGGTCTCATTCTTTGTTTCCTGACCTGGGAGACTATGAGGAGCCTCTGCCACATGTTCCTGCCACTGGAGTACCCATACTTCCCTAACACGATGGACTGGCATCCCCTGAGACCACGAGCCCAAATTAATTCTTCATCACCTAACTTGTTTCAGTCAAATGTTTTGTCATGGTTACGAGAAAAGTAATCACACAGTCATATTCCAATGCTTAGAGGATAACCCACCCACACACGTATTTAAGCATTTCTGAAATCAGATTCTGATTTTTTTTTCAAATGGTGATATTTCATTTGTTATCAATGAAGTTATCTTTGTATGTGAACTCGGTCATTGCTGGTCAATGTTTTAAATTCCTCATTTTAATTAAGTTCATTGTTTGTCCTGATCACTGTTTACAGTATTTTCAGAATGTTTACATAATGATTCAGCTCTGGAATGAAGCAATTGTGTGCACAGAGACATAAAACAGAGCAATGAAGTGGGATTTGATGTCAGTGAAGCAAATGTTCGTCTTGGCAGATTGTAGACAACCCCACGGTTGTAACCGGCTTTATGGGAATGGCAGATGCCCTTGTGAGGCTGGTACTGGGCTATGAGTATTACTAAAGATTTAGCAAAGGAGGGCCCCCAATAGGACAAACAATGTAACCAGCTACAACAAGAATCCTCAGGTGTCATAAACTAAGTCACAGAAATTTCCAAGAAATAAGGAGCTGTGCCACTGAGTGGCAGTGTTTTGTAGTTCTTAGCAGTACTTAGAAGACTGGCATAGCCTTTAAATTGTGGGAGTCTTAGAGTCTTTGAAAATATGTAATTTCCTAACAGATATTTCCCACTCCCCAGTGGATTTATTGACTTCAGTCCCCCTCTCCGGCAAGTTTGCCGAGAATCAAGTACTGTCTTAGAGTCCTCTCTACATGGGTGGAGGAGGACCTGTTCCTCAGCTCTCCTTCTATGATCCCATAGACTCTCATGGTTTTGATTTTGAAGATGACTGAGTTACTTCATCTCTGGAGAGTTCTCAGACTCCCACCAGCCTGTAGCTCCCGAGTGAGTGGCTGGCAGAGAGTGGAGAACAGATTGCTCCCCACAGAAGGTGCTCCTTATTATGGACCCTCCAGTTTTGGAGGATTAGGTGACCATAGGCCATAAAATATGTTTCCAGAAAGAAATTAGGGCACAGTCAAATAGTTTTCTGAAGGAGGTCCACACGACTAGTGATACTGTTTCTCCTTCAAGCTCCCTATGGCCAGTACCACTTGTGTCCCTTGGCTCTACGAGTCAGTTGGTGAAGGGTTTTTTAGCAAGACTCTTCCTCTCAGTTGTGGGCTGTGGATCTATTGCAGTTTATTTAAAAAAAGTTGAACATACTTGCACGAACATACTTTTTGTGTGTGTCTGTATTTCAAAGGAAAATTTGCCTTTCAAACATGTTCTTTCCAGGATCCCATGTGTTGATGGAGAAATGGTTTCAGTGTGGACTACATTTAGGAAGACAGATTTAGAACTCTGTCTTCAAGATTGTAAAAAAAAAAAACAAAAACAAACAAACAAAAAACAACTTAAATAGGATCCAAAGGCCCACTAACAGGCCACGTACCCAAAATGGAAATAGTTCATGCAGATGGAGAGACTGTTAAGATGCAGATGTTGCTTTATGGATGGATGCTGGAGTTCTGTAAATGTTGCCCTGGATTCTCTTTTGTCAACTGGTCCTTAATACCTCCCTTCCCCCATCTTCCCCATATCACCTGGTTCTCTGCACTAAACAAAACATCTCCATGCCTGGTGCCTCAGTTGAATTTGTCCACTGAAGAGGATGCCCCAGGTGAGGATCAGAGGGAGGAAGAATGGGGTGAAGGGTCATGCCTCAGCTCCTTCCTGGTGGGCTTCCTGGACTGCTGTACCCTGCTGTTAAAGTTCACCAGTCTTCCCAAGTTGATCTCCGCACTCTCCCTATAGGTTATGGGGACTCCTTCCCTGTTCTGGTTTGGCGTACTTCATAATAGTTTCTCTACTATTAAGCCACAATGGCTGTGCTTTCCTGGTGGTTCTCCACATTTACAGCTTTACAAGTAAATCCTCTTAAAGCCTCTTTTATTTATTTAGAGAAAGTAGTCTTTTTAATTTAATTTTCTAAATGTGCATTGGTGTTTTGCCTGCATGTATGTCCATGTGAGGGTGTCAGATCTCCTGGAACTGGAGTTACAGAGAGTTGTGAGCTGCCATGTGGGTGCTGGGAATTGAACACAGATCTTTTGGAAAAGCAGGCAGTGCCCTTGACCACTGAACCATCTCTCCAGCCCAGTCTTTTATTTTTTGACATTGTAATATAATTACATAATTTCCCCTTTTCTTCTTTCCTCCCACCAAATCCTTCCATGTACCTCTCACTGCTTCCCTTCTTTAAATTCATGGTCTCTTTCCCTTTAATTTTTGTTACACACACACACACACACACACACACACACACACACACACTCCTAAACACAACCTGCTCAGTCTGTATAATGTTACTTGTGTGTGTATGTTTTCAGGGCTGACCATTTGGTATTGGATAACTAATTGATGTGCTCTTCCCTGGGAAGACTATTTCTTCTGTTCTCAGGATTCCTTAGTTCCCTGTAGTTCTTTGTCTAGGACTGAGATCTCCTGAGTTTTCTCCTTTCATGTTATCGTATCTATTGGTGCTGTCCTTGTTTGGGTCATGCTTAGGCAGCCGTGTTGCTTGAGACTTCACAGGTGTGCTTCTGACATTTCTAGGAGACACGATCTCACAGCTAACTCCCTGTTCTAGCTCTGAAAGTCTTTCTGCTTCCTCCTCCACAGTGATCCCCGAGCCTCAGGTACAGGAGTGGTGTTGTACATGAATCAGTTGGGATTTGGCTTTGTAACTCTGTATTTTGATTGGTTGTAGCTTTATGTAATTGGTCTGCTGCAAAGAGGAATTTCTTTGATGATGGCTAATAACTACACTTATCTGTGGGTATAAGGACAAATATTTAGAATGTAGTTAGGGGCTATATTGGTTCAGTAAAGTGGTTGTAGGTTCTCCTCCAAGATCCACAACTTCACTGGCCCTGGAGAGTTGGTTTCCAGTGCCAGGCATGAATTCCCTCTTGTTGAATGGGTCTTAAGTCCAATTAGAGAGATATTGGTTACAGCCAAAATGAATTCAGTCAATAGGAATTATAAGCTATGAATGTCACCACTGCCCTTAAAGTTACTGTGTCATGCTGGTGGCTGTTGTGGCTCATAGACATCATAGCCGGGTAGGATTGTTGGTTACTTCTCTCTTTTAGGAGCTTGTCTGGTACCTTCTGGTACCATGAAAGCTAGTCCTCAGGGAGGAAGCTTTCAGGTCAGATGCAGTTTGGGGCCTCTGGGCCCTGTGTCTAAAGTGTATGGTGTCTTTAGCAATAGGGACTTACCTACCACTTCTGGGAGGCAGCCAATGGCAATAATAATATAATATATACATTACATATACTGAATTATGAATGTGATATATTTAGGTAGACAGTTAATAGTGTGATTCCTTATTACTTTTTTAGACATCTATTATTATCCTATCCTTCTCCCTCCTGCTGTATATAACTCCCACTTCCCTCCCTGATTAGAACCCTCTTCATTTTTTCCAGTTACCCCTTCAGATCACTTGTGCCCTACTAGTCCCTTAATCTATTGCTCCTCCCTCCCATCCCTGAAATGGTCCCTTTTCACTTTTCTGGTTTTTGCTCTTACTCCACGTTATGTATTCATACATGAAGATTTGGAGGAAGAGCCTCAGGTGAGGCAGAACACGTGATGTTTGTCTTTCTGAGTCTGGGCTACTTCACTGACTATGATCTTTTCGAGCCCCACCCATTTACCCACAAAGTTCATGATTTTGTTGTTTTTTTTACAGCTGAAAAGTATCACGGATGTATATGTACCACATCTCCATTATCCATCTGTCAATCAGGCTGTTTCTGTTTCCTAGCTGTGGTGACGAGGGCAGCAGTAATCATGGCTGAGCAAGCATCTGTGGGGTAGGATGCCGAGTCCTTTGAGCATATGCCAAGGAATGGTATAGTTGGGTCATGTGATAGATTTATTTTTAGATTCCTGAGGATTCTCCACACTGGTTTCTAGATGGCAAGATCAGTTTGCAATCCCTTAATAGTGAATGAGGGTTCACTTTCCCCCATACCTACCCCCTCCAGGGTTTGTTGATCTTTGCCATTCTGACTGAGGTAATGAAAACTCAAAGTTGTTTTGATTTGCATTTCCCTGATTGCCGAGGATAATGAACACTTTTTTTTTTTTTGAGATTTTTCTTAGCCTTTTTCCCCCCCTTCTTTTTGAGAACTCCCAGTTCAGACCCCAGGTCCATTTTTTTAAATCTTTGTTTTTTGAGTTCTTTACATATTCTTTTATTTCAAGCGTGCCATTTATTTCCCCTAAGAACCCGACTGGTCACAGGTATCAGGTGTCTCTACTTTCTTGAGATGCCAATCTTTCCCTCCTTCCTTGGGTAAGCCTGGTTTCCAGGAGCTAAATGCAAGCATTTGACAATGATGATCTAATTCTTTGACCCTTTCTAGGTGAGCAGTGATTTTCCCCAGAGCATTGATTTTGGGAATTTGAGACTCTGGGTCTGTGAAAGGGAGTATTTAGACAGGGAGTGTTGTTGGCTTTAGTGTGCATTTGCATAAAATCATTGAGTGCCATCATTTCTATATCTTTTAATCTTTAGTTTTTTTTTCCAAGTCTTCCAAGAATAGCAAAATTAGAGATAAATTTTAGGCTGAAGTTAGTGTTAAAATCTAGTTTTTCCCTCTTGCTGGGGGGTAATAGTACAAATTTTCTGAGTATGGACTACTGTGAGTTTATCTTGCCTAACAGAGTTAGATTTTAGCGTATTGTAGTCACAGATGCAAATGACAGCTGAAAAAGAGCGGGTTGCTGTGGGCAGCTGTTGAGACTGTGATACCTGGAGGGTCCCTAGCTCCATAACTAGTAAGCAACCTGTACAACTGTGTGCTGTGACCCAAGGAGGGACCATGGTCATCCCTAGCGCTGATATGGCAGAGTGAGGGGGAGTTCACTCCTGTCCGTACTGTCTCTGGCCTTTCTGGAAGTTTTGAGAAGTCTTACACTTTCGCTTCAAATATCTGATCTGTAGTCTTGCTATTGCTTTTAGCTATTTATAATACCACAGCTAAATGGCTCATCACAGCGTGTCATGCCGGAGGGTCCTCCATGGAAGACTCCGTTTTGGGAGCCATCAAGATGAAGAAAGAGCATGGGGTCTAGTGTCTGGGAACCTGGGTCCAGCCCGTGCCGGGAAATCAGAAGCAGGTTCCCACAGGCCTCTCAGAATCTCAGACTTCTTAACGACCCAACAGGGCTGAGTGGCTTTTTTGTAAGATTCAACTGATGAACAATATTACACATTTAAAAGAACCCAATCCACAATAAATGCTGAGTAAATATTGGTCTATTCTTACAAAGGCAAAGACCATAAAAGTGAAATATCTTTTGTTAGGTAGGAATTTATAGAAAATATTCCCAGTTGAGCCTCTCAGGCACCAGCTTATAGCTCTCTCTCTCTCTCTCTCTCTCTCTCTCTCTCTCTCTCTCTCTCTCCATGATCTCGTGTAGCCTAGGCTATCCTTAAATTCACTATATAGCCTAGGCTGGCCTTGAACTTCTGATCCTCCGGCCTCCACTTCCCAAGTACTGGGATTATAGGCCTGTACCACCATGCCTGTCTCAACAGGTTTTTTTATTCAGCAAGAATTGTTTGGAAGTATGAAGAGAGACATTTATTCAGATCGAGCAAACTGCGCGAGGCATTCAGCTGTGGAGGCTGAGGTGTCAAGGTCTGCACAGTCCAAAATTGTTCCTGGTCTTTGTTTTTCTCCCCCACATCTTGACCTTCTCTATCTCCAGACAGAGACTACTGGCAAAGAGGCTTTCCTTTTGACATTGAAAAGTTTTCCCAGGCAACGTTTGTGCTTAGAAGTCAGATAGAGCTAGGACTCTTTCACCCTTATCCTAAGCAGCACATAGCACATGCCTGCATCCGGAACCGGTCTCATCTGGTGTCAGATATGGGAGAAACAACATTAAATTGTGGTTATTCATGGCAAGATGGGCACCTCAGTTCTGGCCACTTTTCGAAGACACTGTTCTCTATGGTGAAGGGGTTGGGACATGAGAAGGGAAGGGTCGTGTAGAGAAGGGTTTAACTTGAAACAGGGATATCATCTCCTGTACCCTTCTTCTTGAAGTCAAACTTTTCAGTGTTCTTCTTTGATTCCAGGAGCCAAAACAACCACGGAGTCTAGTTCCAGCAGCCAGGCTTCCAGAAACAATAATGATATCTTCTGTTTGTGTAGTGCCTTTTGCTTTGGAAAGCAGAACTGGAATCTCACTTGACCCTCACATAAACCCAGTGAGGTGGCGGTTGGGGAGGCATTCATTTCTTTATTTTACAGCCATGAAATCCAAGGAGATATTAAGTGTCTCGCCATGATCTCATAGCACATAAGTGATACAGCCTCAGTCTCCTGGGGCCCAGTCAAGTATCCTTTACTTACGATGTGTCTTCTAGACTATTCATATCCTTTAAAAAGCTTGCAGTGGGATCTTTGATGGACATGCAGTATGTGTTTGGTTTGAAATGCAAAAAGTTACAAAAGATGAAACAGTGAAAACCAAGTCTTCCTCCCTGTTCCTCTTGTCTCTAGCAACATACAACCTGAGTATGCTACCATTGTTATCCTTGTGTTCTTTGGGAATACCCTCTTTTGAATTTTAAGTTACTTATTAGCATACATTAATTGTACATATAATGGGTTTTATTATGACACTTTCATACCAGTTTATGGCACTCATTATGGTTCATAGACATCATTTCTGGCTAGGACTATTGGTTTCTTCCTTCCTGTGGAGCCTTATATAATGCCTTCTTGTACCATGAAAGCTAAGTCACAGGGAGGAGGCTTTCGGGTCAGATCCAGTTTGGGTGATAGTGCATGGTGCCTTCAGCAAGAGTGACTTACCTTCCATCTCTTGGGCATGACCAAGTGTAATAGCAATAGCTTATAATGTTTTTGTGATTCTCGTGGACAAACCCAGTTTATACCTATTATCTTCTTTACCCCATATGCTTGCCCAGAAATCACTAGCTTGAGTTGGCTTTCTTTATATTTTCCCTATATAGTTTATTTTGTTGCTATTGACCTTCTATGGTCTTATTTCTTCTCTTTCCCCAGTAGAGTTTAGGAAACAAGGTAGTAGACAGGCTGCTGGGAACCGGCCTTCAGGAAGTTGATCAATGAATAATGGCACAAACCTATAATGACAGCACTTATGCTGCAGGGCCAGCCTGTTCGACATCACAAGCTCCAGGCTAGCCAAGACTAATGGTGAGACCCTGTCTCAGAACAAAACAAAAACAAATAAATAAATAAAAGCAAAAAAGAAGTTGCTGAATGATTTCACATGGGCTTTATGCAAACATATTAACCATAGTAGCTTCATTTTTTAGGAGTTTAAATGGCACGTTTTAACTTTTCAGACATGGAAGAGCTTAGCTCTTCAAACTAATTGAGATGAGTAGTTAAAAGATGCTCTCACTAGACACTCTTTTCCACTCATGGTAATACTAAATAATAGTAGGTAAGTCCTTACATGATTTCCTAAGAGCATTCTACTACTTTTTGTATAGTGCTTTCTTGAGTCCTCACAGCAACACCCTGTTCGACTTTCTGTCAAGAGAATAACTCAAGGGAAGAAAGACTTACTTCTCTCACAGTGTTGGCAGTTTCAGTCCAGACCGTGGGGCAGATATGGCATCTCAGAACAGCTCTGTTCATTGTAGCCAGGGATCAGGAAGACAATGACCACAGTTGTGGGTTTTCTCCTTTCTCTCACTTATTTCTTCTGGGTCTCTAGCCTAGGGGTTGATACCACCCACATTTGGGGTTTCCATCTCCTCTTTAGTTGGTCTTCTTTGGAAGTGCCCTTGCAGATACACCCCGAGGTGTGCTTAACTAGTGTTATGTCTTTCTCAATCCAATCAGTTGATAATAAGATCACCCACCATAAGAACTATAATAAACGTATAATTATTCTCTATTTTTTCAGTCAAGAAGATTGAGCTGCAGGCTTAAGTGATTTCCTCAAGACCACACATGCAGTAAATAAGTGCTGAAGCTAGAAGGTCCAAAGCAAGGTGACTTTACCTCAAGATCCACATGGTTAACCTCTGTGCCACTGTGAAGAAAATAGTTCCTTTTGGCTGACTTGCTCCTGGGAACAATCTGTTGAGGAAGAAGGAACTCCTGGAGAGCTTGCTCTTTCCTTCTGACTTACTTCTGGTGTTAAGTTGACACTTGATCAGCTTTTGCCTTCTATCTATAGTCTCCCTTCTGCCAGGCTTATGCTTGAGGATCTGGAATTTGCTTTCAGGTTCAAGAGGTTATTTCCTTTCTTCCGCTACTTCTAAATTAGAGTTGGGAAGACTTCTTCCTCTTACAAGCACTTGGCAATGTTTTCTAGAACACAACCACCACTGAGAGGTAGGAGTTGAAGAAAGCCATCTTGTATGATGGAAATGTGAGCTCTTACATCCCCAATCTTAGAGTTAGTCCCCATAATCAAGACGTACTCTCCACAATGTCATAGTATTATATGTATCAGCTCTTCTGATGTAGCACATTTTTTTTTAATTATCCTGAGGTAAAGGACAGACTGTCCTTTCAATCCACTGCACACCAAAGCTAAATACTCCATTCATTCTATTGAGACTGATCAAGTAAACATTGTCCATGAATTGGTCACATTAAAAAAAACTATAATCCACAGATAAAGCAATCAGATGTGTCATTTGCAAATTTCTGTAGAAAGTTCTATATCAACTCTTTTTGCAAATCAATAGTTTAGGGCAGACAGTTGTGTGAAACCACAGTCTAGGTGGTCCTATTTATTGGATGCCGAGAACTGATTAGCCAAATGTGATTTTAACATCAACTGCCAATTTAACACAGCCTGGAGTCATCTGAGAGGAGGGCCCCAATTGAGGAATTGCCTAGATAAGATTGGCCTGTGGCAGGGGGATCGGGATCTGTCCCTGGTGCATGGGTAGGCTTCTGGAACCCGGTGCCTGTGGTGTGACACCTTGCACAGCCTTGGTGCAGTTGGAAGGGGCTTGGACCTGCCTAGGCTCAGTGTGCTGGGCTCTGCTGACTCCCCATGGGAGACCTCGATCTGGGGGATGTGGGGATGCGGGGTGGCTTGGGAAAGAGGGCTGGGGGATGGGAGGAGGGAGGAGGGGGGAATCTGTGGATAGTATGTGGAGTAAGTAGAAAATTTCTTAATAAAGAAAAATGAAAGGAAAAAAAAGATTGGCCTGTGGGCATGTCTGTGGGAGACTGTCTTGGTTGTTAATTGATGTAGAAGGGCCCAGCCCACTGTGGGTGGTATCACCCCTAGACAGGGATGAACTACATCAGAATGCTGTTGAATATGAGCTGGCCTGTGAGCCAGTTGGCAAACATCCTCCATGGTTCCTGCTATAAGGTCAGAGGTCATGTTGTGTGGACTAGCAAGCAGGCATGCTTTCAACTTCCTGTTTTGAATCGCTCCCTTGGCTTCCCTCATGACTGTCTGTGATCTGGAAGTGTGAGCTGAATGAAACAAACCTGTTCCTTCCTTACATTGCTTTTGGTCATAGCAATGGAGATGAAACTAGGTTCCTCCTTTTTTTTTTTTTTTTTTTTTAAAAAAAAGATGTATTTATTTTTTATGTATACAGCATTCTGTCTGCATGTATGCCTGCAGGCCAGAAGAGAGCACCAGATCTCATTACAGATGGCTATGAGCCACCATGTGGTTGCTGGGAATTGAGCTCAGGACCTCTGAAAGAACACCAAGTGCTCTTAACCGCTGAGCCATCTCTCCATCCCTAGGTTCCTCTTATGATAACACCAAGAGTCCACAGCTATGTCTAATTTAAAAATGGGTGGCAACTCTTCACTCAAAACAGCAGGGAACAATGGAATGCATTACTGATTCTTAATATTAGAATTTCTCCAACACAGAGGTAGTTTGGAGATAACATCACTCAGGTATGGTTAGGGAAAGGGAAAGCTTCCAGAATTCTCTACAGGAGCTGACTCTTGTTTTCTCATCTCTCCTTACTTTATTTTTATTTCCATATGCACAGCTCCAGGGAAAAGCTATCTTTTTTTTTGGATGTTTTAACTTCCTGAACACATCTTAGTTAGAATAAATAGGTTTAGTGACTTGAGGGACCTCAGGGGCTCCGTGCTACAGAATTTGAATACGCCCTTCAGCTTGGAAAACAGATCTATAATAAGAAAATGCCTACTGTTGTCTTGGGACCTCATTTGCAGCTCCTCACGTGCTTGCCATTTGGGCAGGGTTCATGTGCCAAGGTGTAGGATGAAGGATAACCAGACCTGAAATAAACCAGACGGTAGGACAAGTCCTGAATTTTAATGTGCATTAAAAACGTTCTACCGTCCCGGGGCTATGCTGAAAGGGAAGCATAAAGATAAAGGTGATATTTGAAGGTCTGCTTCACTAGCCGGTGTTATAGTGCAATAAAGGCTGCCGGCACCTGTGCTGGCAGCTAGACGTTCACTCACCACAGGCTTGTTTCTAAAGCCTCGGGATGGATGGGGAAGGGCATAGACTCTGAGCACAAACTACCTGGATCTGACTGAGGGATTCTGGGAAAGCTACGTATTCTATTTGTGCCTCAGTTTCCTTATCTGTACAATAAAGATACCCACCTCGTAGGGTTGTTGTGAGGGTTATTTGGTGAACCAGGTAGATAGGGATTTGGTGGGAGTGATGATACAGCAGATGTTTGGCTAAACCAATAACCAACCTTCCTTCCCAGTCCCCTCAAGCTCATCACCAAAGAAACTAGGAAGAAAAGCTACCATTCTTTTCTTTCAGTTACCTTTGCAGCTGGAGGTAGCCAGCTGAGTCACTCTGGACAAGCCAGTCCATATAGTTTTAGCCAATTCATATAGTTCTAGCCGATGGAATGGAAGAGGTCGTCCAGGACAGACTCCAAGAATGATTTTGCTCTCTGTCAAAGGATGAGTTTCAGGCGACACCTTCCTTCTTTCCTTGCTTTGAATATGGATGTGATGTCTAGAACTACTGCAGGCGTTCATCAACCACAGGTGATAAGCAAATGGGAAGCCAAGAGAATCTTAGCCACAAGGGCCCCGACATCTTCGAGCTGAGGAATCACTGGCAACTCCTACAACACCAGGCTTCTTGCCTGTAAGGCTCCTGTTTGGACAGCTGAATATGTTACTAGCTGAAACATGACGACAGATGCGTCTGTGTTATTATAATTCTTTCCAAACTCATATTTTAAAAAAATGTATTGTTTTGGAACTCTTTCATTAAAACTATATCAGGTTCTGATTAGTGCTTCAGAAATTTCTGGAAATGGGGGTCTTTGAGTTTGCATGACAAGATCCCTAGGGAATCCAGATGCACAGTGACCATGAGAAGCATTAGTTGAAGCATATGTTGACTTTGTGAATTCACTTTGTTGGGTGGTTGTTGAGCTAGTCCTAAGTGCTAGGGGGAGGCAGCATGGTTGAAATGATTTTGACCTTGAGAAGCTCACATTCCAAAGGCAATCTAGGCCCAGGCTGGTAGTCACGGGGGAAGCAAAGCAGCAGACCAGGCCTAGAGATCAAGAGAACACTGGGAAGAGTGGATGTCCCAGTCCTAATCAAGTTTTAATCAAGCAGCTTCTTTTATCCTGCTAACCAGACTCCAGAGATGCATGCATTTGTGCATGTAAATATATTCATGAATATAAAATGTATTAATGGGTTTATGAATTCAGCAGTCTACATAATACTAACCTAACTTCAGGAAAATTTCATGACAGCACATTTTATGGAACTAATTATATAAAGCTAGTTCAATGTCTTAATCAATTTTATTTCCAGAACATTTAAGATTATCCTTTATTTCCCATTATTATGTTTTTTGCTAAAATCATTTTTATTTGGTGCAATTCTCTTTTATAGAGAATTCACAGGAATAGTTTTCCAGTTTGTAGCTGTTGAATTGCTTTACTTGGTGGCCAGCATGTCCTCAAAGTCATGTCTTCCCAGTTGAAATGCTACAGATGCAAATGTGCTCAAGAGAGTTGACTTGTCCATCCAGTTTATATCATGTGCAGCTGTGGTTGTGGCTAGTTTAAAATGTTTTTGATTAATATTTCCAGCCAGGCGATGGTGGCACATGCCTTTAATTCCAGCACTCGGGAGCAGAGCCAGGCAGATCTCTGTGAGTTCGAGGCCAGCCTGGGCTACAGAGCGAGATCCAGGACAGGCACCAAAGCTACACAGAGAAACCCTGTCTCGGAAAAAGCAAAATAAATAAATAAATAAATAAATAAATAAATAAATAAATAAATTCCATAGTTACTTTTCAGATGTTAACAAAATATAATTCTTTAATCAAGTTCAGAAAAACCTGTTAAAGTTTTTTTTGTCTATATTTTCAGTTTGTCAGTTATTTTGAGTTATTTCTGTCATTGATGCTTAGAATAAACTTAACAAAAGGTAAACAGTTTATATTTTTTGTCTTAGTGAATCCATGGGAAAACCAGAGAAATTCTTCCCCTCTCTCCTAGGGCTGACTTGTCAGGTAGGGTCAGCCTGTTGTGTTGAGAATTCAATAATTCTATTTGCTTTGGGCCAGCTCACATGCTTGGTACTGAGGGTTCATCCTTTGTGAAGAGGAGAGGAAGTAATGATTCCAAAACGGTTTGGGTATGAGTCAGTGGCTCAGGATTAGAGAGAGTGCTTTGCACGTTTCAAGTCATTGGGAGGCCAGGTTGCTGGAACGAGGTAGGCACCGAGGAAACGAAGGATAGCTAGTGAGTACCAA
Source organism: Peromyscus aztecus (assembly GCA_902168405.1). Lineage (NCBI taxonomy): Eukaryota > Metazoa > Chordata > Mammalia > Rodentia > Cricetidae > Peromyscus > Peromyscus aztecus. Next base: position 49,109 of record CABHPQ010002193.1, on the reverse strand, counting down.
TTGCTGCCTTGAGACATCTGACTGGGAAGAGACTGAGAAAAATAGAAGCTGAGAGTTGGAACTTTAAGGTTGGGGAAGTTTGGGCATGATGATGCGTGAATGGGGTCGCGTCAGTTGGGAGGAAAAGATTGTAAGGCAAGAAAAGGGGATGGCTGATAGACTAGTATTAATGAAGGTGCATGAGGGCATAGGAGCAAGGGTCCAGGATGAAAGCTTGATTTTCCTTGAAGGAAAGAAGTTCAAAACTGGTGCAGGTGTGGGCAAAATATCCTCCCTCTTTTCATTGAGGCAGGAGGTCTGTTGGCTGGAAAGGGTAGGGGAAGGCTGGGCTAATAGGGGGCTTGTAGGTTGTCTTTTGGTTTGCTCAGCAAGCTTTCCCACTTCTTCTCTGGCTGTGAAATTCTGTCATTGGTGGAGCTCTCTACTATAGGTCACGAGATTTGGTATGGGATCCAAGTTGAGTGATTTACTCAGTAGAAGAAGCTTGGCTTAAGAGTAGGTGAAGGGGCAATATTCAAAATGTCTACTATACACACAGAAGGAGATGTTAAGTAGGCACTTGGATATCGTGATGGTTCACGTTCATTGTCAACTTGACAGCATCCAAATTACCTGGGAGATGGGCCCATCCAAGTGTCTTGCTGGGGCTTATCTTGGTTGTGTTAATTGGGGTTGGAAGACCTGTCTACCATGG